>CM076580.1:477090812-477318591 GCA_034641835.2 Pinus albicaulis
AGGTAATCACAACATGGGAGCAAATGAAACAGAAATTTCTGCTTAAATATCAAGACTACTGTCGGACGAGAGAAAAGAAGGATGAACTATTCAATATGGCACAAAAGCCGGACGAGAATCTGGAGGACTATGTAGAAAGGCTGCAGTACAATATACAGAGATCTGATCATCCGAATATAAGTAAGTAAATTCGCAAAACAATATTACTTAGAGGTTTAAGGGATGATTGTTTAGACATGTTAAACATGCTTGGCAAGGGAGATATATCTAAAGAATCATATGATGAGATTGTTGAACTTTGTAAGAGGTGTTCAAGGGGAGCTACAAGGAACAGAGTAAGTAATAGAGATCCCACCTATTCAAGGGTGCAGAAATCAACCAGTGGGGGAGCAACAAGAGCTGAAATAGGTAATTTACTTGAAGAATTTAAAACTGAGATGTTACTTTCTTTTGCTTCACAAATTGACACTTTGCAGGTTAAGAAGAAGCAGGCTGAAGCAGAAGCAACTCTGGCTGTCTTTTGCCCGAAGTGCAGAGACAAACATCCACTAAGGGAGTGCCCATTGGACAAAATACCAATCTGCACCCTTTGTGAGAAAGATCATGAAACAAAACAATGTCCATCTCTACCAAGAATAAAGGCAGCATTGCAGCCAACGGAAGAAGAAGCTGAAGCAGTTTACTTGCTAACTCAAAGAAGACAATGGAAACCAAAAGGACAAGGTATGAACTCTAGTATGCCATTTAATCGTTGGAATAATTATTCTGCTTTCGGTCAAACAAATTACCCTCCCTTTAATCAAATGAAATACCCACCCTTTAATCAAATAAATTTCCCACCCATGCAACAATCAAACCCTCCCTTTGTTGATCCTACAATGTGGACTCCTTGGCCTCCACAGTAGCCATCTTCTTTTAACCCTTGGAATTCAAATTGGAGAAGCCAACAACTCCCGTATCCAAATCAATTGCCTCAATTCCAACAACCACTTCCTCTTCCATCAAATGCTCCGCCAAATAACCAAATGAGACCCCAGCTACCTGTGCAACCAAATCCTAACCCCAATAATAAAGTTGTGCAAGTCATTGATATTCAGAATCAGTCCATATTTCCTACTATGCAATGTAATGATATTCATTTAAGATATGGGAAAATAGTAGAGCCTATTATTGATGATATAACTTCTTCTGATTCTGATAAGGAGGAAACTGAGAAACATAAGAAAGCACAACCACCTTCTAACAAAAGTGTTGAAATAATAGAACCACCATTCCCCGAGCGTTTGGTTTTAACTAGAATGCCTGAAACACCTGCTTTTAATCTTTTAGGGGAATTGCAAAATTTGTATGTTAAAATTCCACTTTTACAAGCATTAAGAGATGGACCAATTTATGCCAGAACAATAAGGGATATTTGTGTTAAGAAACCTGGTAGGAAAACTAAAGATCCCCTTACAGTACATGTGATGGGTGATTTATCTGCATTAATGTCTGGAAAAACCCCTCCTGTGAAATATGGTGAGCCCGGCCATCCTACCGTGACAGTTCAAATTGGTAAAACAATGATTCCTCAAGTTCTGGTAGATTTAGGTGCTGCAATAAACATAATGACTCTTGAAACTTCACAATTATTACAGCTGAATAACACAATCAGAGATACACCTACCATTCTAGAGTTGGCTGACCGTTCTACAATTAAACCTGAAGGAGTTGTTGAAGATCTACTTATCTCAGTTGAATCCTGGAATTACCCAGATGATTTTGTTGTATTGCAGACTAAAACAAAGCTGGGGGGACATCCTTTAATTCTGGGGAGGCCATGGCTGGCCACAGCTGATGCCTTTATCAGTTGCAGATCTGGTTCAATGACAATTTCTAATGGTTATGAAACCAAACAGCTTATTCTTTATCCTCATGCTACACCCATAATTAATAATGAAGATTCTATGTGGATGGATTATGATGATAATGCTGTTTAGCCCATTCTAACTATTGGACAAGCCTTAACTCTTAAAGACAATACAGAGGATGAAATAATTAATAATTTTATTTGTGAACCTTCCTCTGTAATTGCTGAAACACACAATCAATTGACTGCAATTTTGAAACAGATACCCAAGAAAAGATTGAATCTGAAGACTTATCTCAGACATTAACCACCATCTCATCTAAAAGTATAACAGTTGAAATTGAACCTGGCAAGACATTAAACATAAATCCTGATCTAACAGTTGCTGAAACATAGCAGTTAATGAAGTTATTGCATGAAAATAAGGAAGCATTTGCATGGGATTACACGGATATGAAAGGAATCTCTTCTGAACTATGTACTCACCGAATTTACATTAAAGAGGGATGTCGACCAGCCTGTCAACCCCAAAGGCGAATGAACCCTAATTTACGAGAAATTGTTAAAGAAGAACTTCAAAAATTGCTTAATGCGGGATTTATATACCCCATATCTGACGTGAATGGGTTTCCCCATTGGTAATTGTCCCTAAGAAAAACGAGAAATGGAGAGTATGTGTTGATTACAGAGCCTTGAATAAAGCTACTCAAAAGGATCACTTTCCTTTACCTTTCATTGATCGGGTGTTGGATAGTCTGTCAGGGAAGAAATTCTTTTCTTTTCTAGATGGATTCAGTGGGTATAACCAGATTAGAATTGCACCCCAAGACCAGGACAAGACCACTTTCACTAGCCCTTGGGGAACTTTTGCTTATAGAGTTCTTCCATTTGGGCTATGTAATGCACCAGCAACTTTTCAGAGGGCTGTTATAGGAATCTTTTCTGATATGTTGAATGACTCTATGGAAATATTTATGGATGATTTTACTCCTTATGGTGTGTCTTTTGAAGATGCATTACAAAATCTTGAGAAGGTACTTAAATGATGTATACAAGCTCACCTCTCCCTAAGTACTGAAAAATGTCATATGATGATGAGTGAAGGAGTAGTGCTTGGAAATTTTATTTCATCTCAAGGTATTCAGGTAGATCCATCTAAAATATTGGTCATTCAGAATCTTCCTGTTCCTAAAACACAAACTGATGTGAGAAGTTTTCTAGGACATGCTGGATATTACAGAAGATTTATTAAAAAATTTTCTAAGATAGCTTCTCCATTATTTGTGTTGCTTATGAAAAATGTTGAATTTAAGTGGACTAATTCTTGTCAGAAATCCTTTGAAGAACTCAAGCATCAGTTATCTACTACTCCTATTTTGAGGGGACCTGATTGGGCCCTCCCTTTTCATATATCTTCTGATGCTTCAGACACTACAATTGGAGCTGTCTTGGGACAAGAGGAAAATCATCTTCCTTATGCTATCTACTTTATCAGTAAGAATATGACCCCTGCTGAGCTTAATTATACAGTTACCGAAAAGGAGTTTCTTGCAGTAATTTATGCCATTAATAAATTCCGACACTATATCATTGGTTATTCTACTTTTGTCCACACTGATCACTCATCTATTAAGTATTTAATGAACAAATCTGTTACAAATGCTAGAGTTACCAGATGGCTATTATTACTGTAGGAATTTGATATCACAATTGTAGATCGGCCTGGTAAAGAAAATGTGGTGGCTGATTTCCTTTCACGGTTAAAAACTGATAATGATATTCCAGTAGATGATTCTTTTCTTGATGAGTATTTGTTTGCAGTTTCTGCTCACTCTCCATGGTATGCAGATATTGCCAATTATTTGGTTGCAGGAAAATTACCATCACACCTGTCATACAGAGAAAAAAGAAGAATTGTTCAACAAAGTGCCAGGTATAGCTGGATAAGTGGGTGTCTTTTCTACACAGGGCTTGATCAGGAAATCCGAAGATGCATTAGGGAAGATGAAGTGTATGACATACTGAAAGCTTGTCATGATGGCCCTTGTGGAGGACATTTTGTTGATAAAAGAACAACACACAAAATTTTGAGGATGGGTTACTATTGGCCCTCATTATTTAAAGATGCAAAGAAATATGTGAGGGCTTATGACAGCTGCCAGAGAATGGGCTAACCCAATCATAGAGATCAAATGCCATTAAACCCTCAGGTAGTTTCTGAACCATTTGAAAGATGGGCCTTGGATTTCATAGGACCCATTAATCCTCCATCCAATCAAAGAACTTATATATTAGTCTCTACAGACTATATGACTAAATGGGTGGAGGCCAAAGCACTTATTAGAGCCAATGAAGAGGTTGTCCTAGCTTTCTTATTTGAAGAAATCTTCACTAGATTTGGAATTCCTAGAGAGCTAGTTACAGATGGAGGACCTCCATTCCATTCTCATGGTTTTAAGTCTACCCTTCAGAAATATCATATTCATCATAGAATGACTACACCATACCACCCCCAGGCCAATGGGTAGGTGGAAAGCACAAATAAAGTATTAGAAGCCATTCTAACTAAAACAGTGAAGGACAACCGGAAGGATTGGTCTCAAAGGCTCCCTGAAGCACTATGGGCTTACAGAACTACTTGGAGAAACACTACAGGTTTTTCTTCCTATGAATTGGTTTATGGTAAAAATGTTGTTTTTCCTGTGGAATTTGAAATTAAAACTCTAAGAACTGCTTTAGTTGTTAATCTTGATTTGACTGATGTGCAGACAGCTAGGTTGCAGCAGCTTCTTGAATTGGATGAAAAGAGATTAGATGCCATTCACCAAACAACCATGATTCAACAACAGAGAATGAAGTGGCATGATAAAATTATCAAACACAAGTAGTTCCAAAAAGGTAATTGGGCCTTGTTGTATGACTCTCGGTTTGAAAATTTTCAGGGTAAGCTACGTACACGTTGGTTTGGACCATATGAAGTAGATGTTGTTTTTTCTAATGGAACAGTAAGACTTCTAACAATTGATGATTCGAAAACACCTCTACTATTCAATGGTCATAGGCTTCGTTTGTACCAGCGCCCTGTTTCTAAAGAGGATTTCAAGACTGCTTGCATGACTGATACACATTATCTTTTTCTAGGGGAGTCTTCTGCTCCTCACAGCATTTAATTTTCTGCACTGTATTTTTTTTAGTATTAGATTAGATTTAAAACTAATAATCCCTGTCAAGGGTTGGCATATTACAATTGAATTTTGCAGATTCTGGAAAAGCTTATTAAGGAGGATAGATTCATCATAAGAAGATCTGAAGCTTCAATTACAGAAGCTTGTTCACTTCATTTCAACCCATTTCCTAGCAATATCCCTTTTATCCCATTTCTACATTATTTCCCTTTTTCCCATTTTTCCCACTTCTACCATTCCTGAAATATCATCCTTCAGCTAGTATTTCCCATTCCTTACTGCTGAAATTATCCCTTATCAAATACTTCCCCCACTCGTTTTAAACCCAAGTCATTATATCCCATTTTCCTGATTTTCCCCTTTGCTGAAACACCAGTTTCAGCAACATGTCATTCATTTTTCCGTTGCTGAAACACCAGTTTCAGCAACCTGTCATTTATCTTTTCATCATTAAAACATCATTTCTTTCCTCTGCTGTACAAGCTTTTCAGTTCTCCACTTTTACTCTTCAGATCCTTTGGGTGAAAATTACTCAGTACTGAGCAGATCCTGATATGCTCCTGTTCTACATTTCAGAGAAATCTACAGATTCTTCCATTAATATCAAGCCATTATGAAGCACTTTATACTTCGAATTTTAAAGACAAAGGTAAAAATATAAGGTATGCGGTTTTTATGTAATGCAGTTAAATCATATTTTAAAGAGAGGATCTTGCTCATAATGACTACAATCTCCACACGCTTAAATATCATTGCACCATACGTAGGGGGGGGGGTAATTTCGAAAACTGAATAATCATTTCACATCATCCAATCCTCCGTCATTCTTCATAGCCATTTCCGCCGTCATTGAGACTCCATAACCTCTGTTGCAACAATTAGCTTGACCAAAGCCTGTGTTTCTGTTCTCTGCACCTCTGCATGTGACTCAAGCTAGTAGTTATGGGAGGGTCGGCTATCAGACACGAGCCTGGTTCGATAACTCTTCTTCAATTGTTCCCGGAGGTCTATCAAGTCTTTCAACAAGCAGGATGGACGACATACTTCGAAAGGTTAGGAGAATTTGATCAGCAACAAGTTTTAGAGTTCGCACAGAATCTTCAGGGGAATTATTCAGTGGTTCAAGGGGTCCGAATTTCTGTAACAGAGGAGGACATAGCTCAAGTTTCAGGTTTGTCGGTTATAGGGGCTCGCTAGTTCAGTAGGAAGCAAGTGATTTTAAATGCACAGCAAGATTTTCTTCTTCTAGATGAACCGGTTGAACTTAAAGGCCGCGGTATAAGTCTGCATTTGCTACCTCGACCATGGCCAACAGTAGCAGAATTCATCAAGCATTACTTGACATGCGAAGGGCGTTACCAGGTAGTCTACCAACACGACTTCGTTTTGATGAATCATTTAAGGCATGGTCGATTAGTTAATATTCCCTATTATCTGCTTGGTTGTATCAAAAACATGTCACATTATTGCAGACGGGTTAAATTCCCATTCTTATCCCTTACCCATCACCGTTTATGCCAATTATTAATTCAGAGGGGTTTTGCTCAGCAAAACCCTCCTCTGAATAATCCACTCATCATTCCCCAGCAGGCCGAAATTCCCCAGCAAGCCGAAATTCCCCAACAAGCCGGAAGTGCCCAAGAAACTCCTGAAAGTCCTTATGAAGGGCAACTGGACGATATCCCAGACTCCCCAGTAATTCTGTCCTCAGAACCAGTTGACCTACCCCCAAGTTCGTCCCACTTAGTAGAGTCACCCCTTCCCACTATTCCTATCCCTAGCGACGACTCTCCAACACCCCCACCTACTCATAAAAGAAAGAGACGAACCCCAACAGTCTCTGTCTCAAAACGACGAACAAGGGCCACATTCCAAATTTTCACTTCTTCCGAAAGCCCTTCCCCCAGAAAATAATCTTCCCCTACAGAGAAAAGGAAAGACAGTGACTTCTCTGCTTTCCTACCAAAAAGGAAAATGAAAATGACTATTGAAACAGGAGTTACTCCCATTTCCCCTGACCCCGCCACTATCCTGTTAAAACTTCAATCTTCACCTCCATTCCAAATTCCCCAACCCGTCTCGTCCGGTGGCACTTCCACACAAGAACCAGTGCCCCGGGATAACATGACATCGTTTATGGCTCAAACAGTGACTGTCACACAAGAACCAGTCACTTACCCAGAGGCTGAAACACAAGAACCAGCCACTGTGGTACAAGAATCATACACCAAGCATGATAATACAGGGACACCAGCTGTAGCTGCTCCACAAGAACCAGCTACAGCTGTGGATCAGCAGACAACTCCAGCAGAATCAACCAGCACACAGGGTTCACACACTATGGCATCTTTATTGGAGGAAAATGAGTTTTTGAAGTCAGAAATAGAGGCCTATAAGAATGAATTAATCATAGCACGAGAAGCCTTTGATAGAGAATTGAATCTATACATGCTAGCACACACAACATCAGCACAAAATAAGGATCCATGCAGAGAATACATGTGCCATGAGTGTGGTAATATTTACCAACAGGCAGGATACAAAGTAGTCAAAATTCAGGTATCTGAGGCATCTACATCAGCTGCAATTAAAGAAGAACACCCTACTGCTCCACAAGAACCAGTAGGGCTCTCAAAAAGTCTGGAAAAAGAAACTAAACCACAGATATCTCGCCCTGTGCTAGTCAGCTCAGCCACTCAGACAGTACCCCAACCACAGATATCTTGCCCTGAGCTAGTCAGCTCAGCCACTCAAACAATGCCCCAACCACAGATATCTAGCCCTGAGTTAGTCAGTTCAGCCACTCAGACAATGCCCCAACCCAGTACTTCTAATGCCGGGACACAGACCCTGCCATGGAACCAATTAGAACTTATGAACAACTGGAAGAAACAATATGCTGTAGATCAAGATAAAATATTACAGCAGCATAAGTTAGCATGGAAGAATCACATGTATGCCAACTAGGATATTTGGGAACAGACATTGCAACAGCTCAGGGATTCTAAGAAAGAAGTCAAGGAATCAAAGGAAAAGTTGGTTTTGATGTTTTCATTAGTGCAAAAGTTGATGGCTACCCGAAAACCCTCTGTGAATTATTCTCTCTTCCTCTCTGAACGTTTGGTTTATTTTCAATTGAAGGCAATAAAGGATGGCAGTCCTCATGAATTGCTTACTGCGGAACAATTTGTTAAGAATTTTGCTGAGGCCCCTGAAAGTGACCAACATTTGTTGTGTGAACTTTATCTCCATAACGAGGCCATGCCTGAGAATAGAAGAGTCAATCTCACTCCAATTGTAGGTGATGTACAAATAAGGGCATTTGTTTCATTCCTGGCCAATCAGCTCACCTGGAAAACTGCGTTTATTGCAAGTAGGCATAATGAGGAGAATAGGCTCCTTTGGATTAGACTGGAACCTTTAAGTCCGGCCATGTTTGTAGCACAATATCACCAATTCTTGCGGAAGCCAGGAATGCATAGGTACATACAACAACTACAGGCTTCAACACTTTTAAAGTGTCAATAGCAAATCAGAGTAAAGGAGGCTGCTGCATTGAAGGCCAACACTATGTTTTGGCAGCAGTCATGTAAGGAAAGACAAGACTATCACCCTTTTAGCCCTGATAATCTTCAAGCTGCACTTTCCAGGGTACCTAATTATATCAGATGTATTCGGCATTGTGGAGAAAATTGGATTGGTTACCATTTTCATTTTCCAATTCTATGGATGCCTTCAGAGAAATATCAGTGTCACTATCAATTGGCTGACAGAGATGAAGCTGTAGCATGGCAGCAATTGCAGAACAATCGAGGATTCCGAGCTCCGACAGAAGCCACCTTCTCCAGCTACTGCTTGAGCAACTTGCATGCACAGAGTCAGTACTCAGACTCTGACTCAGACTAGGAGTTTCCTGAGGACATGCAACCCTTTCAGCTGGGGGGGATGTTAGGACCTCACTATGTATCATTTTTACTATATATTTTGACACCACCTTACCTTTATAACCATGTTTAAAAAGGATTCCATCATCATTTTCATTTACTTTATCCCAAGGTATATAAAATCCTCTTCTTTATTATATGTTTAATATGTTTACATATAATTCCATATTACTCTTATATTTTATCATTAATCGACGTATATTGTTGCTAACATAAGTCTAAAATATCGCAGATAAGTTATATGTTGTGCTGGAACAATCGGCCGTTGCTGAAACAGTCAAACTTCATTGCTGAAACAGTCGACTCCGTTGCTGAAACAGCCAGCAGACACGCAAATTCTGCCACTATTCGTAATTTGCGATTCTGGAAGAGCATTTTGTGGAACAATGGCAACAACATGAAGACGTGGTTACATGGATTATTCTGAAGATAGTACTCTTTTTGTATCTGTTGTAACAATATATTTTTATGGAAGAACAGAATAGCCTGTTTTAAGAAAGAAGAACAGATTTGGGATAAACGTAGATTTGCTCTCATGTAATTGTAAGAGATGTCTCCTCTTTAAAAAGAGGAGACATCATCATTAGAAGGGGGTTCGAGTTCGAAAGCTACAGGAGAACATTGTGTTTGAGAGGACAGGAGCTAGATTCCATTTGTAATGTATCATTTCTTTTGACAGATGAATAAAAAGTTCCTTTTGAGCGCTCCAATTTAATTCTTTCCCTGGGGAATATTGTGAGAGGGAAAGGGCCCACCTTCCTCACAAGATTCACCCGACTGTTCCTGTAGTTTGTTAGATTTATTTATGATATTCGCACTTTACTTTAATTCTGTTTGCTGAAACACCAGTTACACAGTTCTGTAGTTTAATGAGCATTCTATTTCAGTGTGAGGTCAGAGACGAAGACGATGGCTGAAATACTTTATAATGTGTGTAGTAGAGATAAAGAGATTGAAAGACTGAGGAAAACCTGAAACAACAACATATGTCAGAAAATATAGTATCTGCCTTGATTCAGGCATTCCCATGCTCAGTAGCTTAATCAAAATGATTTCTCTAGAACAGCGATATGAAGAATCTATCCACCGATAAGTACAATGTGGAAAATTCTGTCATAACAGGATCAGGCTAAAGAAGCTGTCTCCATAAACAATATCACAACTTGGGGAAGGGAACACAACTTTAATGATGTAACCTTTTCCCTAAGGTCTTGACCGTCGCTTCACTTAAACTGCATATTTCTCAACATGTGAATGAAGGAGCTGTCGTCGAACATGTGAGAAATCGTTTGATTACCAATTGATAATGAAAACTATTAACAGACGCAAAGGTGGCCACCGATAATGATGATGGTCCCTAAGATGCACAGTTCAATCTAGCGAGTGTGAATAAAAAGAGTTGAAGTCGAACACTCGTAGAATCATTCGATCATGAGCCAATGATGAATACTCCTAACAAACACAAGACTACTTGCCACTGATGTCTGCAAGTATCCGGGTACTGATGGGTTTCTGGATCAACTTCCTAGATAAGATGTTGAAGTCAATAGGAAGAGATCTGTTGAAAGTTAGGCACTGAGGCGTCCTACATCAGTCAACATGAAACAGAAACCAAATGTTTTTTTTTATGATAGAGATAATGAAGAGAAAATGGGGATGTCTGACGACAAATAATTTCTGGCATAATGAGCGGTTTGGTTGATAAGAGGAGTAGTAGATAGCGAGATCTGCTTGAACAATAGAAGGCACTGTAACAGGGTACTAGGCAGCTGAGGCTTAATGAACACCAAAAAGTGTGTTAGGATTTTACCGATGTAGGGACACTGGGAGATGAAGGCTAATACTCATAGATGGTAGGGTTCAGCTAACTGCGTAAGAGTTTTCTGGGAAGTTCCATGTTCAAGATTTTTTCTACCAAATCGACCTTTCTGAAATGTAATAGAGGTAGTATCCATTTTTTCCAAATTTTTCCCCGTCTGATTAGGTTTAACGAGTCCAGACAAGTAAACTTGGTGAATTTTTAATGTTTAGAGAGTCTGAAAAATATCGTAAAAGAAAACTCCGTTCCCTGTCTGATTAGGTTTAACGAGTCCAGACGAGTAAACTCGGTGAATTTTTCATGTTTAGAGAGTCTAAAAAATGTCGTAAAAGACAACTCGATGGGGTACCTTTGTCATGTCTTGATAACCAGGCACGAAAAAGGGAGAATAGTAAGCTCGAAATAGTTCATTTTCCATGAGTTAGTCCATCGAAGCCAGAAAAGTGAGAAATCTATGTTCGATGGACGTCTACCTCATTTTGTTATGAGTACAAGGAGATGAAGTAAACTCAGTACTCTTTGTGAAATTTTAACAAGTCCAACAAAGAAAAACTTGGTGCTCTCCGTGAAATTTTAACGAGCCACGTGGAGAAAACTCGGTTACTTTTTTGGTTTAAAGAGCTTTGAAAAAGAGGAAAAGAATGGCTCCTTACTCTCTGTCGTGGTAGTTTAGCGAGCCCGACAAAGGCAACTCAGGGTTTTCTCAGTTTTATGAGCTAGAAAAAGGTCCCTAAAAAGAAAGCTCAGTGCTTCTTCATATCAGTTTTAGCGAGTCTGAAGAAGAGAACTCCGGGTTTTTCGGATTAACAAGCAAGAAAAATACCATAAAAAGAACGCTCGAAATCGACTTCGTATAATTTTAATGAGTCCGAAGAAGAAAACTCGAGGTTTTTTGGATTAAAAAGCAAGAAAAATACCGTAAGAAGAATGCTCGGTAAAAAGGGTCAAACCATGTTTATGTTTGCATATAAATCTTGATCACTCATCAGAACATTAGTTACAAATCTCAATAGTTGCGACACATAATTTGGAAGAATTCACGACTTTTTGCTGACTAGCTAAGAGAGTCATGCCCCAGAAATGGCTATAAGAAGGTGAGAAGACTTTCATTTTCACTATTTTGAATGCTGTGAAGGAGCTCTGGGGTGAAAAAGGGTGAAAACTTCAGCTGACGATTGCGGTCGATCCGGGCAATGGTTTTCCTTCCCGCGAGATCCAGGTAAGATCTAGAACCTCCAGCTATCATTTAATTGTACTTTTGTGAAGTTTTGCTGGTTCAAAATGGGAAATTTTGTAGGCCCTAAAAATATTAGCGGCTAACGCGGGCCAGCAATGCTGGAGCCACGTTAAGCGCACTTCCCATGAAGGAAGGGCACGTTATTGCTCTTTGTTTTGCACTATAGCCAGCATTAGGCACAACACATTTTTTAGGAACTCATTTATAAACATTTTGAAGTGGTCTAGACAATTTCTAATCAGTTGAAAATGTTGCATTTGCAGGTATTCAGCTGTTAATCATGAGTATCTAACGAGAGAGAGAACATGAACGGGAAGAAAGGGATATGATTACTAATGCTGCAAGCTTGATGGCTCTTCGTAGATGTGGTTTGCTAAAATATGCATGTTTAGAACTGATGAGGGGTCAAGAGGACCTCCTGAGGTGGCTGATTCAGCAATGGGACGAGCGGCATCATGTCTTTCGGATTGGGGGAAATGAGCTCTCAATTGAGAAGGATAATGTGTACTTTTTGACCAGCCTATCATGTTGTGGACCGAGGCCCAACTTGACGGGGTCCAGAGCGGATCCGCGCTCCACTGCTGATCTTATTTTGACTCATTGCATACACGACACAGAGGTAGTGAGCAACTGAGTGCCTATTGCACGGGTGGCTTTGAGACCACTGAGGTCTATATTATGGATGATTGTTCGCTTGGCAGGTGCCAAGAGTCAGCATGTGGCCACCAAGGCCCAGATGCTACTAGCCTTGGATTGTATGCAGCCTCAGGTTTTTGACTAGTGTGATGGAGTTGTCCATCGGGTCCGAGCAGAGCTCACAGCATGCAAGACCTGTACCCAGAGGGAGTTTGGGTATGGCACATCGATCGTTTCTTTCCTACTGGAGCGGGTACCATTGATGAGGCCCAGGATCATTACAGCGCCATTGGGCCCACACAAGTTGAGACAGGCTCGATGGGCAGCTTTGCTTCTGCAGACTAGAGAGGGTCCTGTTCGCCATTGTTTTGATGATGGATTTTTTGATTGGTTGAACTCCCAAATTATTATGATTGAGGATTATCCCTATGCAGGGATGAAATTCACAGGCGATCCGGAGTTAGTGTTGCCCCTTGGCACCCAGTGGGGACTTGATGGTAAGAAGGAAATGATCAATGTACTCTAGGAAGTACATTGTTTTTGTCTTTTGAATGTTTATGCAATTTTTTTGTTGAAATAGGGTGAAAATTATGTTTTGACATGAAGCTTGTTTGCTTGACACAGATGTGGCACCTGTCCCCCCAGTTGCGGCCCCTCGCTATGCACGGCGAGGACTGCAACTACCTGGGGCTAGCGCACCAGCTGAGGATGCGGAAGCCACCGGGGATGATGATGCCCAGATTTTACATGAACTCTCCAGAAACCTGGAGGGTTTGAGTATGGGTATACCACCCCTTCCTATGCGGGAGGTTCCAGTCGTTTGCAGCAGAATACCGTAGGTGTGCCGGAGAGATACCTGGTGCCTCTGAGGAGGATAGCCAGAGTAGTTGTATGTTATCATGATCATCAAGCCTAGCTGGCGGAGCGGATGTATAAGTGTCAGAGCGTGGCTTAGTATAGCCAAATTTTTGTAAAACACCCAAGTTTTGGAAGATTTTTTGATGTAACTATTGTACTGGACACGACATATATATATACATATATATATATATATATATATATATATATATATATACATACTTTTTGGTGGTTTTGTGTTTTTTAATTTTTTATGTATTTTCAATGGGATGAAAAACATATATACTCATGTGTAAATCTTTTATAACAAATGTGAAAAATGCCAATCTAACACATAGTTTGCCAAAGAATCGTCTAATGCATTAAATTCTCTAGGAACGTGCTCAAATGTTATTGTTTGAAATTGACATTCTAAAAGTCGCACCCTTAAAAAATAACGTAACAAGATTGGATGACGAACACGGTAATGATTGTTTAACTACATAATGACGAGTTGGGAATCTAACCTGAACACTAAATTGGAGATGTCATGAGACGCCACCTCCGTGAGGAGTTGGATCACTTACATGTACTCGGAAACATTATTGGTGGCACTACCTAGTAAAATTCCCCCAGAACCAAGAAGTTTCGACGCAGGATTGTAGAGAACCCAAGCAGCTGAAGCAATGTGTCTAGTGTGATGACTAGCACCGTCTGCATATCTGACGTATGATAAGGAGGATGACGGCATCTGTGTGAAGAAAAAATATTATAGATGAGAAAAACACCTTAAAAACTAAAAAATATCTAGAGACATCAAAACAATAGGCAAAACTTATATACATAAAATTACAAAGCATACGCCTAGTGCGAAACTAGGCAAAATACTTCTTTAGATAGAGCTCGTTGCGGGGCTCCGCGAGCGGAATTCCATTACAGTCCTAAAGTTCGTAAGCCCATTTTGAGAGGACTTTAGTGACGATGTAAGGACCAAGCCATAATGGTTGGAGTGTTCCTGCCCCCAAGAGGTCATGTTTCTGATCATATAGTAGAACGAGATCACCCTCTTGGAAAGAACGAGGCTTGACAGATTTGTCGTTTTGAGCTTTGACTTGGCACTGGTGAGCTTCGAGTGCTAGTGTAGCATCTCGACGAGTTTTGTCCAAATGATCGAGCGAGATCAAGTGCTCTTCTGTGGCGGTGGTGCTAGGCAGGAATTCCATAGCGAGTTTGAGTGATGGAATTTCACACTCGATTGGAAGTAATGCCTCCAGGGCGAATGCAAGTTGAAATGGCGTGAAGCCTGTGGAAGTTTTGATTGACGTTCGGTATGCCCATAACATGGAATATAACTTCTAATTCCATGTGGTTTTATGGTTTCTGACCAATCGATGAATCATGGTTTTGAGGACGCCATTTACGGCTTCGACTTGACCATTAGCTTGAGGATAATAAGATGAAGATTGATCTTGACGAAAACCTAGCATGGATGTTCATTCAGTCATCATATGATTCTAAAAGTGGGATCCATGATCTGTGACAATAGATAGGGGTACGCCGAACCGACAGATTACCTGATTGAATAGGAAGAGAGCGGTGGTTTCGCCATCGGCCTTAAAAGTGGGAATGGCTTCCGCCCATTTCGTAAAATAGTCGACCGCAACCACGATGTAGTTGTGTCCATTTTCCGAAGTGGGATTTCAAGTGACGAAGTCAATTCCCCATTTAGCGAAAGGACCAATGGAGATAACCGGATGAAGGGGGGCAGGATGAGCACGCATTTTCTTCGTGAAAATTTGACATGGATGGCACTTCTGGATTGTTGCAATGCAGTCTTTAAACAAAGTGGGCCAATAGTAACCTATGCGCAGGATTTTTTGGGCAGTAGCTATGCCCGAAAGATGACCACCGCATGCCCCTATGTGGCATTCATTCAAAATACGTTCCGCTTCATTGAAATTGAGACAACGCTGGAGAATAGTATCGATACCACGACAATATAATGTATCATTTAGCATGAGGTAGTGCTTTTCCTGGTGGCGAATATGACGACGGTTGTCGAACGTGAGAGTTGGGTGGAAGCGTTGGGTTTGTAGGTAGACCAAAATGTCTCCATACCATGGGTCCGAAGAATCGACCAAGTATACAGATTCATCAATAAATGGATCATGAGCTACTTCTCCTGGGTCGATTCTGGGAAGGTCCGATAATAATTTGGCGAAGACGAGGGATTTATTTTCTTTGGCAGCTGTGAAGACCAAATAAAATTGTTGGATAATTATGATCCATTTGGAATATTTTCCTCCAATAATTTGTCAAGACAGGATGTGTTGCATGGGGTTCTCCAAAGCAATAAACGTAGTCTGTCACAGCAATATATAGTGTCGGAGTCGGGTGACGGAAAAAACTATTGCCAGGGAAAGTTTCTCCACATGTGAATAATGTAGTTCAGGTCCGATTAGACCTTTTGAAAAATATTATATCACATGTTCACTATCGTCACTGTGAACTTGAACCAGAACCATTCCAAGTGAGGATGGTGAGGCTGCCAGGTAGAGGAGAAAGTCGCGTGAGTAGTCAGGGGAACTACGGAGTGGGGCTGAAACAAGTGCATGTTTTAAAGCATCAAATGACCATTGATCTTGGTCATCCCACAAGTAAAGTGTTCCTTTCTTCAATAATCACATAAATCCATTCGTCATCTCGGCATAGTTAACAATGAATCGACGTAAAAATTTTGCCTTCCCCTGCAAACGTTGGAGTTGGAGGAGGGATTGTGGTGCCAGAAATTCAACAATTGCTTTAACCTTATCGAGATCAACCCCAATCCCATGCTTGGAGACAATGAAACCTAACAGACATCTGGACTCGACCATGAATACGCACTTATGAGGATTCAGATGTATATTGTAGAATCTACACCTAGCAAAAATTTCTTTCAGATGAGCAAGGTGATCAGGTCATTTCTTGGAATGGGCCGGAAGGTCATCCAAGTAAGCCTGTACAATATGTCAAATGTCGTGGAAAGCGTAGTCCATAGCCCGCTAAAAATTTTCTCTAGCATTCTTCAGACCGAATGGGAGTTTACGATATGCAAATGTGCCCCAAGGACAGATAAAGGCAGTTTTATGCTAGTCTTCTTTTTTAATCGCAATCTGGTTATAGCCCGAGAATCCATCCATGAAGGAAAAATATTCGCATCCGACAGAATCATCGAGAATCTGATCTATGAATGGCGTAGGATAATTGTCTTTGGGACAAGTGGTGTTCAGATCGCGATAGTCAACACAAACTCGGATGGTGCCTTGCTTTTTATCGATGGGAATCGGATTGGAAACCCATTCCATCAAAGGAACGGGATAGATGAAACCAATGTTTACAATTTTTTCTACCTCAATTTTGATGGCGGCTGCTTTGCGCGGGTGGACAGGCCTGAGTCGCTGCCGAATTGGTTTGGCATTGTCATAAATCTTGATTTCATGCTTGACTATAGATGGATCTATTCTGGGCATTTCATCATAAGACCAAGCGAACACATCACAGAATTCCTTGAAAAGGAATGTGAAGCATGCAATTTCCTCAGGATTGCAATCTGCTCCAATCTGAATATTTTCCACGATACCTATTTTGACCGAGATATCAATGAGCATTGTCTTATAAATATTACCCATGTTCCCTTCTCAATCGATAGTTTGAACAGTCGTTAAGTGGAGGGAACCATCTCAAGTGGGTCAAAGGATGGGATTTCAGTGTTTATCACGTCTGAGTCGATCATCAAAGCACGATGGTGAAACTCTCCCCAAGGTCATTCTTCTAGAGACATGATCTCTCGAATAGCTTTGTCTGTAGGCAAGAATTCATTGAGGAGATCCTTAGAGAGAACTGTGATGGGTGGGAGGTTTGTACCTTTGGTCGAAATCATAACAGTGGAGGGTTCAGATGTAATTTGGATGGCTTGGTAGGCCAACTCGGTGGGTGAGAGCGACATCTGATCTCCGTAGGAATCAATGTCTGAAGGTGCCGAAAGGATCCATGGGTTGATAGAGCCATCCAAAGTGGTGGATATCATTGCAACCGTATGTGGGATCTCTAGCAGCGGGAGAGGAAAGCAACCCAGTAGGGAAGATGCCTTCAGAAGATTGGTACCAATACTAACGTAAGAGTCAGGAAAGCCTCCTATTAGGGGTATAGTGCTACTTGGTAACGTGGAATAATCAGGGGTGCAGAAGGATAACTGATCCACTGTGACTATTTTCCCATCCAAGGGAAATAGGATGAGTCGGAAGACCAAAGAAACAATGGCGGTCATAGCATAAGACCAACTACGACCGAGCAATAGATTATAGTCGAGATGGCGATCTACGACTTCTACATCCATGGTTACTATTTTTCCACTCAGAGTGATGGGAAAGCTAGCAAGGTATCCTTTTGGGAGGAATGTGTGGCCATCGAAAGCTTTGAGCGAATTCGACGGTGGTGTTAAGGTAGGAGAACCTAAAGCGAGCCAGCAAGCTTGTGACATAATGCAGGTCGAAGCACATTCGTCAATGATAGTGCGATGGATTGGTCTTCCTTTCGACACAACCTGCACCTAGAATGCGAGTTGGTGTGAGAGGCGAGTCTGAGATTTTTCCATATCAAATATAGCTAGCATGGAATCCTGGGGGTCTATTCTACCAATGGCTGAAAGAAAGGATTTCCTTTGTGCTGGACAAGTTTGTAATACTTCAAGAGCAGACATAGTTGATGGTGCCTGTGCCAAATCTTCTACAATGTTGTAGTTTTGGGCTACACGTGTAGAGGTGTTATGAGTCGTGTGTCGAAGTGTCCCTTTGGGGGGAAGAATCACAGGATCAACAGTAGGCCGTTTGATATGCAAATCGTTGGTCGGCGGTTGAGTTGAACTAGTAAAAAGTTCTTGAGCATCTATGGTAGGATTTCCATAAAGCTTGGCTCGGGTTTTAAGTTCAACACTTTCAATGCCATAAATGGCGAATGATCCTTCACCGGAAGGATGTGAACCACCATTGCCCCGTTGTTGGGGTTGTGGTGGGTTTTCAACCATGTGTTGCTGCTATTGATTAGGGAAAGGATTATGAAGAACGACAAGTGTTTGCCCAGAATCCTTGTTTGTGATAAAATCAGTGCATTCCTACAGTCGAGGACATTTGTATGTCAAGTGGTCCTCTGCATAGATCTTGCAAGGAAATTTCATGGTTTTATCCTTCCCTTTGTCATTTTTGGCAGTGTTTTTCTGATTAGGATTATTCTAATTTTCCAACTGCTCTTCCGAAGAAGATGTCTTTTTCTTGTTCTTCTTATTCTTTCCACTAGGTTTTTGTGAATTTTGCACAGAATTTACCTCAGCGGTAGGAAGAGTAGTCGTTTGGTTAGGGGCGGTGGCAGCTGAGGATGGCTGGAAGATTTTCCCCTAAGACTGTTTTCATACCTCAACAGGGGGTTCTGAGGAGGACGGAATATACTAGTAGCCACAGCAAGAGAGTCTGTCATACTATTTTGTTCCTGGGGCATGAACTGGATATTAAATGCTGAGAAGAAGTTCTCCACCATGTCCCAAACTTCATTCCTGTAAGCCCTCAATCGAGGATGCTTGGTTTGGCATTGATTTTTAATTTGTCTGACCACCAGCTCAGAATCTCCCAGAGCTTTTAAACTTTGTATACCCATGCTCCTGGCTGTCTGCAATCCTAACAAGAGTGCTTCATATTCAGCCACATTATTGGTAGCTTCATATTCCAGTTTGAAAGACAATGGAACCCATTTTCCGGTAGGGGAAATCAATAACACACCAGCTCCATTTCCTTCTCTAGAATTTTCACCATCGAAATGTAATGTCCAGATTCCTGCTTCATTATCTTCTAAGGGCTTTCGTTTCACCACACAAGAAGAAGCCCATAGTAATTTCTTTTCAAATAGTTGAAATGTGAAAATCTCCTTCTTGTCAGAGACCCAGGACTCATCGAGCTATCACTTAGTAACTTTCTTGACGAATTTGTCTTCTTTAACTCTCTCATGGCCACCAAAAACTGGGATAGTAGCATATGTTAAGTCCATTTTAAGTGACCCACCAATTTTTTTTCCCCAAGACCTTGACAGCAGCATGCCAAAGCGAGCTGGGATGTCAGCCACCAGAATGTCCATTACCATACTTTTTGCTGGGATTTGGGCCAGATTGACCACCAAATCCTTGATCATCCCCAAGCATTTAACTCTTTTGGAATCAAATGAATAGAGTTCCTTATATGGATGTGTGATTTGTAATCCTAACTGTTCCATGACTGATAGAGGCATAAGATTATGGGAAGCTCTAGAATCTAACATACAATTGTGTAGTAATAGGTCATGAATCACTAGGGACACATAGAAGGGAGGAGTAGAAGGGTCTATCTCCTCAACGTGTGGGCCAAACACCACCATGGGTCTTTCTTCTTGGAGGTTGAGACTATCTGGAATAATTGGTGCTTCAGGAGGGAACAATAATGAGGTAACTTGAGATTGATATGCTGGTTGTTTCAATAGTTCAGTCAAGGGGACTGGGATTTTGACTTTCTCAAGCTCTTTTTGCAAACTAAAAGCAGGGGGAGACTTTTCTATTACAACTTCTTTTGACTCTTTATTCTCAGCTGAGGAATCACCTCCTTTTGACACAGATTTAGCATTAGGGGGAACAACAACTTTTGAAGAAGAAGGAATTTGATCGTTAGACTGCAAAGGTTTGTTTAGAGGACTCTTACCTTTTTCCGTGACTTTCTTCACTGTTGACTCCTTCTAAGTAGGTGCCTCCTTCTGAAGCGGCTCTTCTTCTTGATCTTGAGTACGGGTCCTCTTCCTGGAAGACCTAAGATCATATTTTCTATTGAAGTGGGATTGCATGAAATCAACAAATTGTTTACAATAATAATCAGCTTCTGATTCCTCTATGTCTCTTGCATTTTCTTCTTCTTGCAAAGGGAATTATATTTCATCATTGTTTGAGAAAGCAATATTTGCATCCTCTAGTTCATAGGCTGCACCTTCAGTAGAGTCACCTACTGGACCTTCCAAGTACAATGGATGTGGCACTTGATCTTGTTGTTCTTTTATTTCCTTTTGCAATATTTGCAATGGGGGTCTTCTATACTGAGGATTATAACCCCTGTTTGGAGCATTCTGGAAATTCTTGGGGGCTGCACTTTTGGCCTCCAATTCAAGCTTGACCATCTTCTTAATCATTTTGCTCATTTATTCCATCTTGTCCGATTCTTTGTCTTGATTTGAGGTAGACACCTCCTCTTTGCCCCTTCTCCTGGTATCCTATTCAGATTTCCCCTTTGATTTTCCAGTGGAGGCAAAATTTGCTTCCAATTCTAAAGCATATGTTTGAGCATCATCTAGGGTGGCAGGTTTTCTTTCTCTCAAAGAGAAACCAAAATCTGAGTCAAAAGCTGCTATGAAAACAACCTTAGCAGCATTTTGATGAGGCTTCATATCAGGAGGCAGGCTCAAATACAACTTATTAAATCTCTTAATAAACTCTGACACCCCTTCATTATGTTTTTTCTTCAGAGTATTGAATTCAGTAAGACACTGACCGTGATCTTTCTTTTCTCCCCATTTTCTGAGAAAAAGTTCTTCCATTCTATCCCAGGTATTGACTGAGCGGTCTGCCAATGTTTTAAACCATTTTCTGGCTTCACCATCCAGAGATTGAAAAAATAATCTTAAGACTACATCCAAGTGTTCTACATTTAAGTTTTCTGCAAAAGAGTAGAAGACCTCAAGATGTTTTTGGGCATCAATTTCATTTTCTCCATTAAACCTGGGAAAAATCTTCAAATAATCTTGTGGCATATCATTCAACACTTGTGGTAAGGCCAAGGGAGCATATTTATTCAATAGAAAAGTAGGAACATTGGCCATTGGAGGAGGTGGGGGTTGCACAACAATCTAATGTGTAAATTGAGGAAGAGGGGGAGGTGGAAATGGAGTATGGATAACAATAGGAATATATTGTACAGAAGCCTGAGGTGTAGATGGGAATAGTTCACGGTTAACAGCAGCTACTTATGTGACTTCTTTAACTTCTTCGACCTCAGGAGTAGGATGTGGATGATCTTCAGTTTTGACACTCCCCCTAGGTGGGCTATCTGAGTAATATTCTGTATCTCCCACAGTGGAGTTGGGGTTCTCTACTTGAACTTCTTGAGAAGAAGAGGATAGATAATATTCTATAGAAAACTCAGGGATTTCAACACGGGCTGATGGCCTTTCTTTTCAACTTCTTCTATGTATAATTTTCTCTAGGTCAGACACAGAGGATGTCTTTGATTTAGACGTATCTGACCTCAAATGTGGCTTTCGAGGAGCTAGGACTACCAATGGATTTATGAAATAAACGAATGTGGAGTCGCCAAGGTGAGAGATCTACAACTATTCAAATCTCTGTGCTCACCTGATTAGAGAGTGAATATGATTTTTCGAGGCCCAGGGAAATTGATTTTCCTAAATTCGTCCCCGACAACGGCGCAAGAAAGATGTTGTCGCTCCTAGAGACAGCCTAGAGTTTCCATAGACCAGTGCCTAGGAAATCTTATCATAGCAAGGAGCATATAATATAACTTGAGTGTCAATACAATATCTCTCCTGCTATCTCTTGTAAAACAAGGAAATTGATTTAAATGGGACCAAAATCCACAGAAACTGTCACAAAGAAAGTATTGTTGCAGAGACAAGATGCATAGCTCCAATATAATGCATCAGACAGTTAAGAGACA
This sequence comes from Pinus albicaulis, assembly GCA_034641835.2. Taxonomy (NCBI): domain Eukaryota; kingdom Viridiplantae; phylum Streptophyta; class Pinopsida; order Pinales; family Pinaceae; genus Pinus; species Pinus albicaulis. Next base: position 477,113,094 of record CM076580.1, read on the forward strand.
ATTTACTGTAAAGAGGGCCAATTCAAATAATATGTCACAGAAATTGAATATCAGAAGGTGTATGCGGTGAAAGAAATATTAAGAAGATATTAATTGACATTGGGCTGATACCCAGATACACAATAGAACCACATATGGGCTTATCATTCTAAGAATCCATACATGACAATGGCGTTTTAAAAGCACCCTCCCAAAGCAACTAATATAGCAGAAACATGGATGAAATGAATATGGAATAGTATATCATGCATGAGCCATATTTAAAGCGCTTGACTAATCCAAGCATGGGCATCAACTAGGATGAATCCATACCTCAAATCAGTGAGCCACTTGCATTCCAAAACATGATACAAGAAGATGGATGAAATGAAATGTTGTATTAAACACATAAGAGAAAGGTTACATACTGTGAAATACCAAAGACCAGAATCCTCTAAAACAGATAGAACTCCTCCTCATTGAGACCCTATGGGCTCTGAACCTTCATACAAGAGCTTTTACAAAATGTATACAAAAGTCTTTCACTGCACAATTTTCTGATAAAAATCTGGAACCCTCACTAATTCGTTCTCCTGGAGCTTTATAGGAGAAGCTCCCAAAATCTTAACAAAAGGTAGTTGGTGAACATTTAATTGACTCATTAAAACAAAATGATAAAAAATTGCTCGCCCATACTGTTTGGCGGCTCTAGAATGCTGCAGGTACTTTGTAGTCTGTCTTCTGGAGTAAATACTCTGAGTGAAAATATCTTAAGGAACAAGATATAGAGCATAAACCATGCAGACATTCTGTCCCTTCCTAATAAAAGTCTTGCTGAAATTAAACCTGGAGGGTATTGGTGTTTGTGCATGGTACTCTCGGCCCTCCAACTTTGAATTGGGATTCAAAAATTTTAAAGCCGGACACTGAATTTCTCGATCATTCATTGATATTTGTATGCTGCCCCATTAATATTTCCTGCTATGTAATCTGTCTCTTGAATGCCTCTATAGGGTTCAATGGATTTTATCCTTACTTCTTTTAATAAAGTCATATCACAGCAACTACCCCGAACTTCCCTCTTAAATTTTTCCCTCGAAAGATCGTCCTTTGAGGTGATCTTGGCCTCTGCGATGGGGGCAGTGAATTATGGCAGCTCCTCCTCAACATAAACCTGCAAAACCCACAAATACGTTAAAGAAAACCAGATGCAGGGGTGGTGGGTGCGACAGTGACCATGGGATGGTGAGGTGGACTGGATGAAATGGCGAAGCGATGTGGGGCGGCGGAAAACGCAGATAGATGGCAAAGACATATTTTGATGCAAATTGGAGAAACATGTGAAATTTAACAAAAATGGTGGACTTTCAACCTTTTCACACATATATACACGAAAGACAGAGGAACGTATGATGGGAGCACATGGAGGGATGACATGGAAATGGACCGGGTTAACAGTAATGGTGGACAGATCTTGACCACCCGATTTTAGGAGACAATCGACGGTTGGAAGAGCACTGGGGAGCAATAAACTGTGGGACCGGGCAACTGCGCACTGGGACTAAAATTCGCACAACTCTGGAGAGCGGTAGCCATTGGATTGAGTGCTCAGGATCGGACGACTATTACAAATATCACGCTGCGACTTTGACTAAAAGATAATGCACGATGGGTGAGCGGTATTGAAATCGTACATGGAGATATGTGGCAAACACTGAATGGAATCGCTGCTAATTGTGAAATACCGCCTGTCGCTCAAAATCAGTGCAATGGAAACCAGGTGGGTTTTGCAATGGACGTGGGCGCAGGGACCACCATAGAAAATGAGATTCTGGGCCATTGATTTATGTTTTGATCGAACGGTCCAGAGCGCGCGCGATAGACATATACTTTAGGCGCTTTTGGGAATTAACACTCGGTCCTGAGTCTTGGTCACGTAGACAATAAGATTTGAGGGGCTAGGACTGAAAGGGGCTAGGACTCCCATGACTTCGAATACGCGTCTGTGGCCTTTCTTATGCATTTCGGGGGCGGGAAAGGCAACGCCAAACATAAAATGGGTTCCTTAGGCCATGATAGGAAAATTGAAAGGTTCACACGGGGTTAATGGCCAAAAATTTTAATGGGAGCTGAGATGCTCAACATCGGCTCCAACTGGGGACGACACGTTCATCCCTGGATGTGTCGAGAACTCCGCAGACCTTCAGATACTCTTTTAGATGGCTCTGCTATTTAGTCCCTCTGCATTTTACTCCATAACTTGTCAGCACACACCTTATTTAATCAAAAATAAAAAGGAAACTAATATACAATATAATACATCAGGTATTCTCAGCCTGAATCAAAACTGGAAGTATGGCTTAAGAAATTGACCATTTACAGGGGTGTCAAGTAGATCACCCTATAAGTTCTCCAACATAAAAGTATTGTTTCCCCCCTTTTCGACAATTTTAAAAGGCCCAAACCAAAGGGGATCGAATTTGCCATGCTTTCCTTTTTTAGCCCTTCGGATATCCCATCTGAGTACCAAATCACCAATCTGCAATTTCCTATCTTTTGCATGTTGATCAAAAATGTTTTTCATTTTCTCCTGATATTCAGCTAACCTCTGATTCACCTGGCCCCGTGTTTCCTCTAATTCTACCAACTGATTGATCCTCCTGATCGTATCATCAGGTTCCTCTCAGCTCTCTTGCATGAAATGTTCCACTAGTAAAACTAGCTGCATAGGAAAGACTGCTGCGCGTCCATATACCAATTCATATGGAGATTTCCCAGTTGCTCTCTTGCTGGTAATCCTATTAGCCCATAGAGAAAATTTCAATTGGGAATCCCAATTCTTCTGATTTTCATTTATAGTTTTCTTCAGGGCCCTCACTAGAGTTTTATTAGAGGATTCTGCCAAGCCATTCCCCTGTGGATAATAGGTTGTAGAGTGACTCAGTGTGATATTGTATTGCTGGCAGAAATTCACAGATTTTGCAGATTTGAAAGCCTGTGCATTGTCAGTCACTATTCTAGCAGGACAGCCAAACCTGGATATGATATTTTCTTCCATGAATTTGATTATCACAGTATCCGTAGCATTCCTTACAGGTATGACTTCCACCCATTTCGTAAAATAATCTGTGGCTTTCAATATCCATTTATGTTGGCCACTTGAAGGAGGATGCATTTCACCTATAAAATCTATTCCCCACTGCTGAAATGGTTCATTTACATGAATGGGAATCAAAGGCAGAGTTGCTAACTTTTGTCTCTCAGCAAACTTTTGACACTTATCACATGCTCTGACCCAGGTAAAAACATCTCCAAATAGTTTAGGCCAGTAGAAACCAGCCTTCAAAATTTTATGAGCTGTGGCTCTCCAGCTGTAATGGCCTCCACAAATTCCTTCATGAAATTCTATCATTATACTCTCCACTTCATTTTCTATGAGGCATAGGAGTAAGATGCCTGAAGGGTCCCTCCAATATAGTTGACCATTGGCAACTATATACTTTTGTGATTTTAGCCTCAATGTTCTGTATTTTGCCTTATCACAACTTGGAGGACAGCTGAGTGTCAAATGATATTCTACTATTTCTTTATACCATGGACTGGTGAGATACTTCATGTGTACTTTCTGAGTAGCCATCTCCAGTCCTTGCTGCTCTTTTTCTTTCTCAGACTCTTCATTTGCTACCATGGAAAAATTTATGCCTAGAGCCTGATAATTTGATTCAGATAAAATTTTGGCTAGCTCCTGCCCTTTAATCAGCTTAGTAGGTCTGATGTCCAAATCATATTCCTGTATCTTTGCAATCCATCTCCCTCTTTTTCCTTCACTGTCTCCCTGAATGAGAATGTCTTTGAAAACTGCTGTAGGGACATATGCAGTAATGTGGGACTGCAAAACATACATGCGAAATGCTTTGAGGGATTTTACTAGGGCATATGCCTGCTTCTCTAGTATGTTATATTTCAATTCAGCATCATGAAGCACCTGACTGAAAAAGGCGATAGGTTGCTCATATCCTTCTTCATTCTTCTGTAATAGAACTCCAACTATTGTATGGGGTGATGCAAAAGAAAAGATCATAAATGTCTTAGTATAATCTGGTCCAGCTAGCACAGGGGCTTCAACAAATGCAGCTTTAATTCTAGCAAAGGCCTCCCGTGATTCTTGTGACCATTTCACCTCATTATTCTTATTTAGCATATATGTTATATGCCTAACTATCTCAGCATAGTTAGGAATGAATCTTCTCAGAAAATTTATGCGCCCTAAAAACACCTGCACTTCCTTTTTATTCCTAGGGAGGGGAATACCATTTATAACTTCAACTCTTTTAGGGTCTATTTTCACACCATCTTTAGTTACAATGTGCCCTAAAAGCTTGCCTTCTTCCAATGTAAATAAAGACTTCTGAGGATTGAGAGAAAGACCATACCTTCTGCATTTCTCAAAAGTTCTTTGCAAGTGCTAAGTGTGTTCAGCATCATCTTTTGAAAAAACTGTAATATCATCAAGGTATACCACCAAAAATTTATCCTGCTCACCAAAAAAAGCAATATCCATATCCCTTTGGAAAGTGGATCCTGCATTAATTAGCCCAAAAGGCATCCTAGCATACATGAATGTTCCCCACGGTGTGGTGAAAGCACTTTTCTTCTGATCCTCTGGATGTACAGCCACCTGATTATAGCCAGAAAATCCATCCATCATTGACATTCTTGAGGCTCCTACTACTTTCTGCAGAATATGGTCCATCTTGGGCAATGGATAATTATCTTTCAAAGACGCTCTATTCAGGTTCCGAAAAACAAAACATAGCCTTATTTCTCCATTCTTTTTCCGGACAGGAACAAGGTTTTCTACCCATTCAGAGTACCTCAGTGGTACAATTATTTTGGCCTTCAGTAGCTTCCTGATTTCTTTTTCAATAGAAGGAAGCAGCAGAGGATTTATCTGTCTGAGCTTCTGCTTATAAGGTTTTGCATCTTCCTTCAGAGGAATTTTGTGCTGCATTATACTGATATCAAAAGTCTTCAGGTCCTGGTAAGACCATGCAAATACATCTTTATAAGACTGAAATAATTTCAGGTATTTCTTCTTGTATTCCTCTGGGACCTTCTTGGATAATTTCACAATTTTGGGCTCAGCATCAGTGCCCAAGTTCAGGTCTTCCACCTGATCTTCTTCTACTACTTTTCTAGGCTACAATGGAACATCATTTTTGTCGAATAATCTTTCTAGAGGCACCAGCCCTCTAGGGATGACATTTCCTTTCAGCTATAATACTTTACTTCCTACCAATTTCTCTTCCCATTTGTTTTCTGAAGCATTTTCAGCCTCCTCTTCTTCACAATCATCAATCTCCATACTCGAGAATTCCCCTATTGTTTCTAGGAATCTTTTCATTTATTCATCATCCTCAAATACCTGCCAGTGCTTAATGTTATCTGGGATAGATGGTCGATATCGTACCATAATTTCATACCTCAAGAGGGGGTTCTAAGGAGGACGGAATGTACTAGCAGCCACAGCAAGAGAGTCTGCCATTCTATTTTGTTCCCGGGGCATGAACTGGATATTAAATGCTGATAAGAAGTTCTCCACCATGTCCCAAACTTCATTCCTGTAAGCCCTCAATCGAGGATGCTTGGTTTGGCATTGATTTTTAATTTGTCTGACCACCAGCTCAGAATCTCCCAGAGCTTTTAAACATTGTATACCCATGCTCCTAGCTGTCTGCAATCCTAACAAGAGTGCTTCATATTCAGCCACATTATTGGTAGCTTCATATTCCAGTTTGAAAGACAATGGAACCCATTTGCCGGTAGGGGAAATCAATAACACACCAGCTCCATTTCCTTCTATAGAATTTTCTCCATCGAAATGTAATGTCCAGATTCCTGCTTCATTATCTTCTAAGGGCTTCTCAGCCTTGATCTGACAGAAGGAAGGTTCATGAGCATAACCTTGCTCTTCTTGTAGCATTAGGCACGAAAAATCTCCTTCCTTGTTGTAGACTAGTGAATTCACTGAGCTATCAACTTTAGTAACCATCTTGACGAATCTGGTCTCTCGATATAACCTCCTCTCATGGCCACAAAAAACTGGGACAGTAGCATATGTTAAGTCCATTTTAAGTGACCCACCAATTTTTGTTCCCCAAGACCTTGACAGCAGCATGCCAAAGTGAGCTGGGATGTCAGCCACCACAATGTCCATTACCATACTTTTTGCTGGGATTTGGGCCAAATTGACTACCAAATCCTTTATCATCCCCAAGCATTTAACTCTTTTGGAATCAAATGAATAGAGGTCATTATATGGACGTGTGATTTGTAATCCTAACTGTTTCATGACTGATAGAGGCATAAGATTATGGGAAGCTCCAGAATCTAACATACAATTGTGTAGTAACAGGTCATGAATCACTAGGGACACATAGAAGTGAGGAGTAGAAGGGTCTATCTCCTCAACGTGTGGGCCAAACACCACCATGGGTCTTTATTCTTGGAGGTTGAGACTATCTGGAATAATTGGTGCTTCAGGAGGGAACAATAATGAGGTAACTTGAGATTGATATGCTGGTTGTTTCAATAGTTCAGTCAAGGGGACTGGGATTTTGACTTTCTTAAGCTCTTTTTGCAAACTAAAAGAAGGGGGAGACTTTTCTATTACAACTTCTTTTGACTCTTTATTTTCAGCTGAGGACTCAACTCCTTTTGACACAAATTTAGCATTAGGGGGAACAACAACTTTTGAAGAAGAAGGAATTTGATCGTCAGACTGCAAAGGTTTGTTTAGAGGACTCTTACCTTTGTCCGTGACTTTATTCACTGTTGAATCCTTCTGAGTAGGTGCCTCCTTCTGAAGTAGTTCTTCTTCTTGATCTTGAGTACGGGTCCTCTTCCTAGAAGACCTGAGATCATATTTTCTATTGAAGTGGGCTTGCATGAAATCAGAAAATTGTTTACAATAATAATTAGCTTCCGAGTCCTCTATGTCTCTTGCATTTTCTTCTTCTTGCAAAGGGCATTCTATTTCATCATTGTTTGAGAAAGAAATATTTGCATCCTCTAGTTCATAGGCTGCACCTTCAGTAGAGTCACCTGCTGGACCTTCCAAGTACAATGGATGTGGCACTTGATCTTGTTGTTCTTTTATTTCCTTTTGCAATATTTGCAATGGGGGTCTTCTATATTGAGGATTATAACCCCTGTTTGGAGCATTCTGGAAATTCTTGGGGGCTGCACTTTTGGCCTCCAATTCAAGCTTGACCATCTTCTTAATCATTTTTCTCATTTCTTCCATCTTGTCCGAGTCTTTGTCTTGATTTGAGGTAGATACCTCCTCTTTGCCCCTTCTCCTGGTATCCTATTCAGATTTCCCCTTTGATTTGCCAGTGGAGGCAAAATTTTCTTCCAATTCTAAAGCATCTATTTGAGCATCATCCAGGGTGGTAGGTTTTCTTTCTCTCAAAGAGAAACCAAAATCTGAGTCAAAAGCTGCTATGAAAACAACCTTAGCAGCATTTTGATGAGGCTTCATATCAGGAGGCAGGCTCAAATACAACTTATTAAATCTCTTGATAAACTCTGACACCCCTTCATTATGTTTTTTCTTCAGAGTATTGAATTCAGTAAGACACTGACCATGATCTTTCTTTTCTCCCCATTTTCTGAGAAAAAGTTCTTCCATTCTATCCCAGGTATTGACTGAGCGGTCTGCCAATGTTTTAAACCATTTTCTAGCTTCACCATCCAGAGATTGAAAAAAAAATCTTAAGACTACATCCAAGTGTTCTACATTTAAGTTTTCTGCACAAGAGCAGAAGACCTCAAGATGTTTCTGGGCATCAATTTCATTTTCTCCATTAAACCAGGGCAAAATCTTCAAATAATCTTGTGGCATATCATTCAACACTTGTGGTAAGGCCAAGGGAGCATATTTATTCAACAGAAAAGTAGGAACATTGGCCATTGGAGGAGGTGGGGGTTGCACAACAATCTGATGTGTAAATGGAGGAAGAGGGGGAGGTGGAAGTGGAGTATGGATAACAATAGGAATATATTGTACAGAAGCCTGAGGTGTAGATGGGAATAGTTCACGGTTAACATCAGCTACTTTTGTGACTTATTTAACTTCTTCGACCTCAGGAGTAGGATGTGGATGATCTTCAGTTCTGACACTCCCCCTAGGTGGGCTATCTGAGTAATATTCTGTATATCCCACAGTGGAGTCGGGGTTCTCTACTTGAACTTCTTGAGAAGAAGAGGATGGATAGTCTTCTATAGAAAACTCAGGGATTTCAGCACGGGCTGATGGCCTTTCTTTCCAAATTCTTCCATCTATAATTTTCTCTGGGTCAGACACAGAGGATGTCTTTGATTTAGACGTATCTGACCTCAAATGTGGCTTTCGAGGAGCCAGGACTACTAATGGATTTATGAAATAAACGAATGTGGAGTCGCTAAGGTGAGAGATCTACAAATCTTCAACTCTCTGTGCTCACCTGATTAGAGAGTGAATATGATTTGTCAAGGCCCAAGGAAATTGATTTTCCTAAATTCATCCCCGGCAACGGCGCAAGAAAGATGTTGTCGCTCCTAGAGACAGCCTAGAGTTGCCATAGACCAGTGCCTAGGACATCTTATCATAGCAAGGAGCATATAATATAACTTGAGTGTCAATCCAATAGCTCTCCTGCTATCTCTTGTAAAACAAGGAAATTGATTTAAATGGGACCAGAATCCACAGAAACTGTCACAAAGAAAGTATTGTTGCAGAGACAAGATTCATAGCTCCAATATAAAGCATCAGAAAGTTAAGAGACAATTTACTGTAAAGAGGGCTGATTCAAATAATATGTCACAGAAATTGAATATCAGAAGGTGTATGCGGTGAAATAAATATTAAGAAGATATTAATTGACATTGGGCTGATACCAAGATACACAACAGAACCACATATGGGCTTATCATTCTAAGAATCCATACATGACAATGGCGTTTTAAAAGCACCCTCCCAAAGCAACTAATATAGTAGAAACATGGATGAAATGAATATGGAACAGTATATCATGCATGAGCCATATTTAAAGCACTTGACTAATCCAAGCATGGGCATCAACTAGGATGAATCCATACCTCAAATCAGTGAGCCACTCGCATTCCAAAACATGATGCAAGAAGATGGATGAAATGAAATGTTGTATTAAACACATAAGAGAAAGGTTACATACTATGAAATACCAAGGACCAAAATCCTCTAAAACAGATAGAACTCCTCCTCACTGAGACCCTATGGGCTCTGAACCTTCATACAAGAGCTTTTACAAAATGTATACAAAAGTCTTTCACTGCAAAATTTTCTGATAAAAATCTGGAACCCTCACTAATTCGTTCTCTTGGAGTTTTATAGGAGAAGCTCCCAAAATCTTAACAAAAGGTAGCTGGTGAACATTTAATTGACTCATTAAAACAAAATGATAAAAAATTGCTCGCCCATACTGTTTGGCGGCTCTAGAATGCTGCAGGTACTTTGTAGTCTGTCTTCTGGAGTAAATACTCTGAGTGAAAATATCTTAAGGAACAATATATAGAGCATAAACCATGCAGACATTCTGTCCCTTCCTAATAAAAGTCTTGCTGAAATTAAACCTAGAGGGTATTGGTGTTTGTGCATGGTACTCTCGGCCCTCCAACTTTGAATTGGGATTCAAAAATTTTAAAGCCAGACACTGAATTTCTCGATCATTCATTGATATTTGTATGTTGCCCCATTAATATTTCCTGCTATGTAATCTGTCTCTTGAATGCCTCTATAGGGTTCAATGGATTTTATCCTTACTTCTTTTAATAAATTCATATCACAACAACTACCCCGAAATTCCCTCTTAAATTTTTCCCTCGAAAGATCGTCCTTTGAGGTGATCTTGGCCTCTGTGATGGGGGCAGTGAATTACAGCAGCTCCTCCTCAACATAAACCTGCAAAACCCACAAATACGTTAAAGAAAACCAGATGCAGGGGTGGTGGGTGCGACAGTGACCATGGGATGGTGAGGTGGACTGGATGAAATGGCGAGGCGATGTGGGGCGGCGGAAAACGCAGATAGATGGCAGAGACATATTTTGATGCAAATTGGAGAAACATGTGAAATTTAACAAAAATGGTGGACTTTCAACCTTTTCACACATATATACACGAAAGACAGAGGAACATACGACGGGAGCACGTGGAGGGATGACATGGAGATGGACCGAGTTAACAGTAATGGTGGACAGATCTTGACTGCCCGATTTTAGGAGACAATTGACAGGCTGAAGAGCACTGGGGAGAAATAAACTGTGGGACCAGGCAACTGTGCGCTGGGACTAAAATTCGCACAACTCTGGAGAGCGGTAGCCGTTGGATTGAGTGCTTAGGATCGAATGGCTATTACAAATATCGCGCTGCGACTTTGACTGAAAGATAATCCGTGATGGGTGAGTGGTATTGAAATCGTACATGGAGATACGTGGCAAACACTGAATGGAATCGCTGTTAATTGTGAAATACCACCTGCCTTTCAAAAGCAGTGCGATGGAAACTAGGTGGGTTTTGCAATGGACGCGGGCGCGGGGACCACCATAACAAATGAGATTCTGGGCCATTGATTTATTTTTTGATCGAACGGTCCAGAGCGCGCGCGATAGACATATACATTAGGCGCATTTGGGACTTAACACTCGGTCCTGAGTCTTGGTCACGTAGACAATAATATTTGAGGGGCTAGGACTCCCATGACTTTAAATACGCGTCTGTGGCCTTTCTTATGCATTTCGGGGGTGGGAAAGGCAACGACAAACATAAAATGGGTTCCTTAGGCCACGATAGGAAAATTGAAAGGTTCACACGGGGTTAATGGCCAAAAATTTTAATGGGATCTGACATGGTCAACAGACCCTACACCGATATTTAAACCACTTAAGGGAACAATGCTAACAATAGGTTGTCCAGTTTTTCCTGAAGATTGCAGGGGTAGTGAAATTTTTCCTGTGATCTGTGTGTTGCTGACACTTCCCCTTAGTATGGTGGCCAAGGGGTTTGACCTCAGCAAAGGGTTCCAACTGAAAGGGTTGCTAAAAGGAACTGAAGTAGTCACACTCATGGGAGGAGCGACCGTAGGTCCCAACGTGGTCACAGTAGGAGTAGATCCTGAAGGACTCAGCTAGTTACTTACAGTTGTGATGATCGTAGGGTTGGGATTAGGTATATGTTGACCACTGGGGTTACCAAGTGATGGCATAGAACTGACAATTGGCGGGGAGGATGGTGGCGAACCTAGGATGGTTGCCATTGGTATCGACCCTGTGGATGCCGGTTGTGAAATGGATGTTTGTGCGGCTGAAGACATGTCTTGGTGTGGTGGAATCTAAACTATCACAGGCCCCAACAGATCAGTGAGTGGAGGATTGTAACGAGGTACGACACTTTTCGTGAAAGGGTCCTCCAGAAATTCCGTATGATATGAGGTTATGTGAAAATTAGGGTTTGTTAATGGAGACTACTCTTTCGTAGAACGAACGGGTTCACCAAGGTTCAGTTCTTCCTCAAGAGTTAGAGGAGGTAAACCTTGCTGTCATTGAGACAAACGGCGTGGGTCGGATGACACCACGGTGACTTGTTTATTTTTAAAAAAAATTAATAAATTGTGATGTATTATAAAGTCTGAGTGACAGTAACCACACACCTAAAAAGGAAAAAAGAAAAAAGGACTCTAAAATCAATCAGCAAGCAGCCAGAATAGGGTGCCCTATCTGAGTACTACCATTTACTGGTGATTAAATCTAGTATCACAATAGTATACAGAGAGGGTTGGTCGAAAGTATAGTTACAGTCACTTTAGAGCTTTGCCCGAACCTCAGACGATAGGTGTAAGCACTCTCGTGAAGATGAGTACCCTCCTAAAGACCAAAGACAAAGTGGGTCCGTCTGTTTCAGGTACCAGGACAGCCCATCCCAGTCACCTTATGTAAGTACCTAAGAAGTATGGCCACTAAAGATACCTCAAATCACATACATCATCAGGGGGGTCCACGATCAAGGACATCATGCTATATGGGCAAAACACCTAGATCCCCGATCTAGTTTCGACATCCCCGAAGGGAACCCCAATATATAGCATACCCAGCAGATGCAGTCTAAGGCGGGCTACCTTTTTGTGCACCCAAGTGTTATCTCGCACTGAGCTCTAGTAAAGGAACAGTCCGCATAATATGAGTGCAGTATGATTTCGCTTGTTAATGACTCTAGTCTCAAGTTTTGAGATCTTGGGTGATTTTCTCACTTTTCCTAACCCAAGATCCTAGCCTGAAATACTGTTGTTGTGAGTTCAAAAAGAGTAATGTGATTGATTTTATTATCGTTTGATTCTTAGTGTACTTGATTATTAGTCTCGTGGAGGGGGAGTAAACATATGAAATGTAATGAGACTCTGACTCAAGAAACCATGCAAAAATATGCTCTAAATATACAATTCGATGAAGAGTATTTCTACAAGGAGAGGTTTCCTTTCAACATCCATGCACTAACATTCAAATATCAAAGTTCAACCTTAAAAGATTCAGATATCTATTCTCCTCATCTTAACAGTCTTTTAACTGAAATTTTCAACATTAATTCAGCTAGATGAAAAAAAACTAAAAAAAAAAAAAAATCTTCTCTAAAAATAAATGTTTTTTACACTAACTTTTCAAACAAGAGAAAATAAACAGAAATTCCATCTTAGTAAACAAGCACAGGGATTCAGTCAAGGAGAGATACTAATGGCCAAAAAACTCTGCAACCAAAAACACAATCACAGGGGTGAACAACAAATTTTGGCTGAGTAACGCACTGTCTCTGAGTAAAGACAACGTTAATCCAGAGACTAATGCACTGTATTTAAGAAGAGCCTGCATTATAACACACTAGAACTCTAACAGAGGTAGCATTAGCAAGGGTAAAGTTCTTCAGATGGTCAAACAGAAGCAGGATTGAACCCTGTGAGCTTTTGAAATGTCTACTGGGCATAAATACTGGCCAGAAGGGTTTGTGAACAGAGGAAAGAAGAAAGGGGGAAAGAGATAGTCCAAAAACTATGGGGAAATCCCCAGCAGAGTTGCCAATTCTACTATAGGGTAAAATGATTGGGTTGTTGGTTATTGAATATCCCTCTCAGGGCTTTCCGGTGCCCGAGGCAGATAGTGAGATTAGCTTCATAGTTCACAAAGAAGGCACATACATGTTCATATCAACTTAAATAAATTTATGGAATAAAATGGAAGATTACCTCTTTAATGATCTTGGAGTCTTTTGGAAAGCGCTAAGCAGTGAAGCAGAGATCCTTCTTCACCAACTCCAAATCCTGACTCTGTAATCAATCAAAGCACCCGTGTAATCTCTACCATAACATACATTTCACATCAATTAAGTCAATATATGATAAATATTTTAAAAATGCACATCTAAGCCATTCATCTCATGCCATGTAAATAATCAAATAATAATGACAATATCAACGCATAGAATGGACAAAACAGATACATTTCTATTAATTTGTAAAAAGGAGGATTACAACCATCGGTTGTACCAAGCCCTCCTCAGCCTTCCAATCTCTCTATCTCTCAATGTGGTGATGTCTTGGTCAACAAGTTCTCAATGAACCTCTTTGAATTTTGACCTTCACACTACAACAATAGTGCTCTACTTCACAAGTATTCAAAACTTTGACAATCCTTCGACCTTGAACCAAGAGCCTTCATCTCCATTTTATAGGAGATGGAGAGAGGAATCATTGCCTCTCCCTTTCCACCAATTCTACATAGAAAAAACCAAGATGTTTCCTCAACTTCCATGCTTTTACCTTCCTTGAGAGTTCAGTTTTTTTTGGCAAGGCCCAATAAGAGATTAGTGCTTTGCAGTTTCCTTTTTTTACTGACTCTCTTGTGGGAAAAAGCTGGAAATTCAAATCATTCTCCGCGGTTTTTTCTCGTTTCAAACTCAAAACATGGGTAACGCTGCCCTCTAGTGTAAATAGAGCATTTCCCTAGCCACTAACGCAGCCTATTCATTGATCAGTTGCGTTATAACACTCTTGTGCTATTGTAGGGGTACGTTACCTTGGCAGAAATAGGTTTAGTTTAGGTCTTTGTATTCCTTCCATATTTATCTTCTCCTCTGAGTTGATGAGGAGGTTTTTTGACCTGTAACAGTTGCTACAGAGGGACAAGAGGATGCTCTTCAGTCCTATCCTTGCAGTTGCTTGAGGACAAGCAACATTTGGGAGGGGAGGACCGTAATATTCCAAAATTTTCATGCAGCAAATTGGAATATTAAATTTTTCTAATGTCACCTAGGAGATGAATAAAAGGGTAAGGAGGCCCATACATTTCAGAAATAAGGATAAAATCCCTCATAGTGTGTAAGGGGATCATAATTCCAGCTGGATTTTAAACTCTCATGTGTGAATAGGGATATTTTTCATGTGGACAAAGTCAAAGTTTGACCAAGTCAACAACATAAATGTAGGAGGAGTGGATCAGCAAATAAAAGAGCTCAATGTGAATGAGGTTCAGCCTAGATAGCTATATGTGAGCTGGGTTGAAGACCCTTAGGTGTGAAAGGGGCTGAAACAAGTTGAAGAGGTCAACCTTGACCAAATCAAACAGCACAATTTAGAGGAGTGGCTCTAATGAAGGCACAATGCAGTTTTGGAGGGAGATTGTTTGTGTGGTGGTGGAAACCCTATTGAGTGGGACCCAAGGTGAGAAGGCTCACTTAGTTTATAAGGAAGAGGATGGCAGCCTTTTGGAGGTTAGCTTATGTATTATATTTTCATGTCTTCTTATACTTTTGCTCTCCTTGCTGTTTAGCTAAGATTGCCGGTGTTGTGCAGCACTAAGGTATTCCTGTTCACGGATCCCTTCTGTTCCCTTTGAGGAGCTCTTGGGGGAGATCTGATATTTCATTCCTCATATCCAGAATTGGGGCCAAGCTTCATTCTTTAGTTTCAGTGCAGTTTCTGCAGGAGGTTGAGCTGAGTTGGAGGGTGTTGCAGGGGAGGGTTGAGAAACCCATTTTCTGAGTTGGTTTTGCACAGGAGGGAAGTTTCCTTCCATTGGAGAATCAGTTTGGAGAATTATTGGGCTGATATCAGATCTTTGAAAGTATTCCAACACATTACCATCTCTTACAGTGTTATTCCACTCAGGAATTGCGTTATTTCTGCAAGGCAGTTTTAGCAGTGACTCTTGTGGCTCTTTCGGGGAGTTTTCCTGTGATTGGAGGATGGATTCTTCCATGGGGGGAAGAAAATTGTTTAGATCTGCATTAGATCAACATTATTACAGCCTTGTACACTCATTTTCCTCAGTTGCAGTGATTATTCATCCATATTGTTGAAGATCACCATTTGTATTCAAGGTGAATTCCTAGAAACCCTTCCCAGGTTCTCTAGCTTTTTGTATAGAGGAGACTAGATCTCATCTTTCTGAGCATATTTTTTAATAAAATATCAGATATATTTGTCTCTACTATTTATTTTCACAAACCTCTTTTATACTACGCAATCACTTTTATGCAGAAATTCATGTGTTGTAGTGTTTGTGGTTTTAGCCTCTTTTAGCAATCCTAGGTGTGGGAGACCTGTTTAACCCACCTAGTTTGATTTGTTTCAGCTTTATTCTTGAATTTAGGTTGTATATTGACTGATCTATAGGATCCAAGAGTTAATTTCACTATTTTATAGCATATATTGCTGGGAATGCATTTTTAGTGCATGGCAGTCCCGATTTTGGGATATTACAGTGGTATCAGAGCAAGATCTTTGGCTCAGCCTATGGACTTCAAGCCAAAGTGATATAAAGGAAAGAGAAAGGCTAGAATGATGAAGAGGATGATTTTACTCTCATCACTTTTCAGATCCAGTAAGGACCTCTCCGAGGAGGTTGAACAAGAAGAAGAGAAAAGGAGCAGTGAAACTCCTAGAGAGTTTCAAGAGCAGGAAGAGCCATGCACTTCCTATGATCAAGAGAAGAGACCAGAGTTACAGAGAGCTCCAAAGCATTGGGACATATCATTTCCTTTTGAGAGGAAGGACAAATTTCCGGAAGATGGAGGACACTTGGATCACATGGTTCTAAGTGAATACCTTGTTGGGTACAAATCCCAACCTAGAGCCTTCAAGGAGACTCTATCTTTCCCTCAGTTCATTCATTTGGAGGAAGAAAGAAGACCTTATGGCCAAGGAAGGATCAAGGGCAATAGGTTTCTATTGTCTACTTACGATGGGTCATTTGCAGCAAGGGTTTGGGCAAGGAGACTTGATGCATTCTTCCTACTACATCCAGTGGTAGAAAGGGAGACTGTAGAGATTGCAGCGCTGCACCTAGAGGGTGAAGCACAGATTTGGTGGTTCAGCCATTTGAGCCATACAAGAGTGGTCAATTTTGCTGAATTTACTCAAAGGTTTATGGGAAAATTTGGTGAAGGGAAATCAGAGGAAAAGAAGCCCTCACCAACAGTGGAGGAGACTTGTACCAACGATGTCACAACTATGGGGGATCAGTCCTCAACATCTTCAGTTGGAGGAGTAAACCTATTGGAGGGAGAATCCCTTACAGCCATACAAGATACTCCCAAATTTCATCAAGGTATGCCAAAATTTTCATCTCCTATTGTTTTAGAAAATCATATAAAGGATTGTATATCATTGCATACTTCTCATTTGGAACCACATGATTGCACTGCGTTGTGCCACCTTGACTTGATCAAGGAAGGGATGAGACATCATCCTAATGGGCCACTGATGGGTTTCACACCACATGTGAGGTTGGGGTGTGAATTATTGGAGGATGGGATGAACTTTGTCCCAAACAAATTTATGCAAAACCACATGTTCATCCTTGAGTTGGGACATGAGACAGCCAAAAGACCAGGGAGGAGAATTACAGCGTTGTTAAGAGGTAGCAGTGAGGAGGCTTTTCCTTCAGCCCACTTGGATCCTTATGTATTCAAGATGATAATTGGTGCGAGATAGTTTTTGGGAGATCTCCAAGGAGTTGCATTTCAGCATCCCATGGAATGTAAGAAGGAAAATCTGATTTGGAAGAAGGGTAGTCTTCTTTGGAAGGGTACCAAGGTTGATCATGATGGGAGGCACTCACATCGGGAGGAATGGGAGTGAATGGAGAGCAAGAAGTTGGTAGGCTACTTGCAAATATATGACACCAAGCAACAGGAGGCTTGGCTGCATTGGCTACTCTTGAGAGAGTTTGGTCATCCTGAGACATATCCTTTTTCCAAGGGTATGTGGGTGGAAGGTATCTAGCAGGATAATTGCATCATGGGATAGCAAGGAGTGTGGATTCATTATGATGATATGATCATTATGTCTTCACCACATGGTTTGTATGATGGAGTTATGAGGGGGCAGTAAATACTTTTGTTGCTTCAGAGGATTTCAAGAGAGCAAGGGCAGATTTTCTCTCACACTTTGCATGATGTTGCAGGAGTAGGAGATGGCACTAACATGGTTCAAGGGGGCTACTCCTTAGCCTTAGATGATATGGAATTACTTCCACTTTGGGAGACACTTCTTGTATGTGGTAGAATTATGGGAGGAGTCTTTGACATTGAGCATGTCAAAGAATGGAGTTATGAGTTGGCAGGAGCCTATTTGCATAGGCCAACATCGCTGTCACTTTGGAGCATGGACTTATTGATGGAGTGTCCCTAGGATCACTTCATATATGATGCACTTGGTGGAAAAGGAGGAGGTGAGAGTGATGGAGTAGTGGATGGATTCATCTATTACTGCAGTATGTTCTTCTTGACTTGGATTTCCAGGCATAAGAAGGAGGATCTTCATGCAGCATATGGTTCATTCCTTTTCATAGGAGTATGTCATACCACTATGGAGGACTTATTTATGGATCCTATCATCATCTTATTTTCATTGCATGGTAAGAATTCTGTTTTTTCATTTATTGATTTTTCAACACAATATTTGCATGCTCTTACCATTTCTTTGCAGTGCATTGCTCCACAAAAGGGCAAGCTTTTCTTTGGGCTCCATGGACCAGTTTTGGCCAACTATTATGATGGAGACAACCATCTATAGTATAACCTTGGGCAAGTGTTTGGCTACTTCTTGTATGCTCAGTTGTTACATTCAGCCATTTACTATTTTCTAATAGATGTGGAGACTTACACAACTAGCCATTTTTCAAGCAACAACTTGACATGCTATTTTCTGAAGCTGCAGTGGGGAAAACTGCACTTTGACCACTTGGGATACTGTTGGTACCTTCCATCACCACATGAAACCTTCAGTATTTCTTCCATTTTGATGTTTATCATGATCCCATTTTTTGATGTTGTTCTTGCCTTTATGGGGAGCATGATTGGGGGAGAAACACATTGGGTGGATGTGTTCTTTGGGAAGGAGGATTCCCACACTTTCTGCATTACATGTTCTAAGGGGAGCATGGGAGGAGATATGGCCACTACAGAAAACTCTTTTTTTATTCATGAGGAGGGCCATGAGATGGATGGGATGCCATATGGTGGTGATTTCTTATCCATCATGTATGAGATGGTTTGGGCCAGCTTAATTCACAACGCTGGGAAAGGGATATTTGGAGATCTAGTTTCCTTCTTGCCATTTGAGAGCAACATTATTGCAGCCCAAGATCAGAAAATTATCTACAATTATCGTAAGTGGAGAGGAGGACAGTGTGGGGTAGGCCACTTTTTCTACCATGTTCAACATTTCATCCCACCTACTTTGCAGGAGCTCAAGGTGGAGGAGAATTTTCATGAGTTGCCATGTTGGGAGGCAACTCATTTTGTATGGATGATAGCTTGGGGATGGGAGATTCACATGGGGATGGTAGATCCTGATATATATCAGACCAAATGCCTCAAGAAGGCCTTTATACCACCCATTGTTTCCTCCATTGATATCTTACTGTCACATAATGATAGCTATTTGGGGTGTTCACCAAAATCTAGCTTGTTTACTTGGGAGGGGCAACTTGGAGATATATTGATGATGCAAAACCTTGATCCTTGGAGGATTTTATCTTATGAGGTTGCTACAGGGGGAGAAGAGGATGATATTTAGTCCTATCCTTGCAGTTTCTTGAGGACAAGCAACATTTGGGAGGGGAGGACTGTAATATTCCAAGATTTGCATGCAGCAAATTGGAATATTAAAATTTTCTAATGTCACTTAGGAGATGAATAAAAGGGTAAGGAGGCCCATACATTTCAGAAATAAGGATAAAATTCCTCATGCCAACTGGATGTTACACTCTCATGTGTGAACAGAGACATTTTGCATGTGGACAAAGTCAAAGTTTGACCAAGTCAACAACATAAATGTAGGAGGAGTGGATCAGCAAATAAAAGAGCTCAATGTGAATGAGGTTCAGCCTAGATAGCTATATGTGAGCTGGATTGAAGACCCTTAGGTGTGAAAGGGGCTGAAGCAAGTTCAAGAGGTCAACCTTGACCAAATCAAATAGCACAATTTAGAAGAGTGGCTCTAATGAAGGCACAACGCAGTTTTGGAGGGAGATTGTTTGTGTGGTGGTGGAAACCCTATTGAGTGAGACCCAAGGTAAGAAGGCTCACTTAGTTTATAAGGAAGAGAATGGCAGCCATTTGAAGGTTATCTTATGTATTAAATTTTCATGTATTCTTAGACTTTTGCTCTCCTAGTTGTTTAGCTAAGATTGCCGGTGTTGTCCAGCACTAAGGTATTCCTGTTCAGGAATCCCTTCTCTTCCCTTTGAGGAGCTCTTGGAGGAGATCTGATATTTCATTCCTCATATCCAAAATTGGGGCCAAGCTTCAGTCTTCAGTTTCAGTGCAGTTTTTGCATGAGGTTGAGCTGAGTTGCAGGGTGTTGCAGGGGAGGGTTGAGAAACCCATTTTCTGAGTTGGTTTTGCACAGGAGGGAAGTTTCCTTCCATTGGAGAATCGGTTTGGAGAATTATTGGGATGATATAAGATATTTGGTAGCAGGCCAACACATTACCATCACTTACAACATTATTCCACTCAGGAATTGCGTTATTTCTGCAAGGCAGTTTTAGCAGTGGCTCTTGTGGCTCTTTCGGGGAGTTTTCCTGTGATTGGAGGATGGATTCTTCCATGGGGGGAAGAACGTTGTTCAGATATTCATTAGATATAAATTATTATAGCCTTTTACACTCATGTGCATCAGTTGTAGTGATTATTCAGCCATATTGTTGAATATCACCATTTGTATTCAGGGTGAATTCCTAGAAACCCTTCCCCGGTTCTCTAGCTTTTTGTATAAAGGAGACTAGATCTCATATTTCTGAGCATATTGTTTAATAAAATATAAGATCTATTTGTCTCTGATATTTATTTTCACAAACCCTCTTTTATACTGCGCAGTCACTTCTATGCAGAAATTCATGTGTTGCAGTGTTTGGGGTTTTAGCCTCTTTTAGCAATCCTAGGTGTGGGAGACCTGTTTAACCCACCTATTTTGATTTGTTTCAGCTCTATTCTTGGATTTAGGTTGTATATTGACTTATATACAGGATCCAAGAGTTAATTTCACTATTTTATAGCATATATTGTTGGGAATGCGTTTTTAGTGCATGCTTGCTAAGAAGTCCCGATTTTGGGATTTTACAATTTGTTAAAAGATTCTTAATTGCCCTTTAAACCTGATATTTTCACAAATTAATGTTCATTTCACTCACATAAGCTACCTAGATCCATTTTTCTTTGTTAACTTGCCCTCTAAAACACCCTTGACCTATTGTTGTACTTTTTAAGACCTTTTGCAGACTCCATAGCTCAATGTTTTGAATTTATCTTACTCTATTTGTTTTTCTTGACACCCAACCCAACCAAAAAAAATAGAAGAACAAACCCTATCATTATAACTAGCCTAAAATCAAAACCCTAAAATCAATCAAGTTTACATCTTTTTCTACAAATATAGAGAGAGCCCTCTCTGAGTCTAGGAAGGCTAGGTCCTAGGGCTCCAAAGTTGGTTTGATGTTACCCTTTTTCAATTTGTTCTTTCCAATCTGACAAATTACAGGGACCTAAAATATTGGTGACTCCACTGAGGATCTGAGTAACATAATAGTGACTCCGCTGGGGATCTGAGTAAGTAACAAGCTTAGACATTCCTTAAGAACTCACAAATCCCCTATCAAAACTTAGATAAATCAAGTGTTAGCCAAGAGTGATATATGGTTTATTCATCATACTAGCACCATGGTTACCATACTGGAGAACACTCATTGAAAAGCTTAGTGTTACATTCTAATATCCCAAATGGGAAACATGCAGCAATATTAAACAACACTGCAGAAAATAACACAGTTCAGCCAAGTAAGAGCACAAGGCCAATATGGAGACCCTTATTTATCATTTATAATAGCAAATCAGATGTATAGTGAAGCCCATAAGATGCATAAGAGGAAATAGAAGTCTCCAATGAATAAATATCCTCAAAAAGAGGTGCAACAAACAAACATATGAACCAAAAATGCCTTGACAACATTATTTTTATTAGGCTGCAACAACTGTTGATTAAAAATTAGATCTAGAGCAAAATAATGCATGAAAATTCAGATCTATGACAGATCCATACACTATAAAAGCTCTCCTTTAAATACCCCTTGGGGTTTTCACAAATACTTGAAGCACATGGAGTAGATCTGAGATCTAAAAGCTGCAAATCTGCAAAAAATTTCAGAATTACAGGAATATTCAGATCTGATTTGATGTATACAATAATATGATCCTCTTCAGTGGATCTCAAAGGTGAAGGGAAGATCCACAACACATGAAAAACACTCCTCCAAAATGTTATGCCAAAAGTCCCTGCAACATCACCTACAGAAAAACGCAGATCTGGAAGGGAAACTGCACTGTATGGTTTAAGATAAGTTTGGCTTGATGCCAAAACATGGATATGATTCTCCAATGATCCAATACTCTCTTTCCAATGGAATATAAGACTTTCCCACTGAGAAGAGTCACTAGAATGGTCTAGATCTGAGTCGATCTGGCCTCCACTTGCTACAACTTACAAAGACAACTAAACCCTCAATAGGATTTGTGTTGTAGTTGGAAGAAGAAGCTTGGCCTTTAGCCTGATAGTGGACAAGAAATGCAAGACTCTTCCAAGAGGCCTCTCAAGGGAAGAGATGGGATTCCTAAACAAGAGATCTTGTACTAAACAACACTATTCTCTGCTAAACAACAAGGAGAATGAGATATGTCTAAATAGAAAATATACTCTAAAAAATTTAATCACATCAACAACCTTCTCATGCTGCCATCCTCTTCCTTTTATAATTTGAGAGCTTGCAAAGCCTAAACCACCTTCATTGAAATGGCTCCTTTCACATGAACCATCTCCATATAAAACTGTGTTGTGCCTCATTGATTGCCACTCCTCCAAGACAGCGCTGTTGATTTGGTCATGGTTGACCCAGTCAAAAAATTCAGCCCCTTTCACACCTAAGGGTGCTCATTTACATAGCCCAAATTTAGTTTTTTCACATGTGGCGTTGATTTATTCACTATTTTAGGATTTTTTATTGTCCTCCTTTACACATTTATTCATACAATAGAAAAAATGAAACAAAAATGAATATTCCCATTAGCTTGGGCTAATTGGGAATATTACAATCCTCCCCTCCAAAATGTTGCTTGTCCTCAAGCAACTGATAGGGTGAGTGCTGCAACACTTCTCCTCCTCCATTGGTGACACCATCATCATGTGTTAAGCTTCTTCCATAAGCTAAGTGTTCACCAATCCAACCCTCCATGAATTGCTCCTCCAAAGTTATTATGAGATGTGGGATTATGTACATCTCATAATGAATTTGGAGGAACAATTCATGGAGGGTTGGATTGTTGAACACTTAGCTTATGGAAGAAGCTTAACACATGACAATGGTGTCACTAATGGAGGAGGAGAAGTGTTGCAGCACTCACCCTATCAGTTGCTTGAGGACAAGTAACATTTTGGAGGGGAGAACTGTAATATTCCCAATTAGCCCAAGCTAATTGGAATATTCATTTTTGTTTCATTTTTCTGTTGTATGAATAAATGTGTAAAGGAGGACATTAAAAACTCCTAAAACAGTGAATAAATCAATGCCACATGTGAATAAAGTTAAATCTGGGCTATGTAAATGAGCACCCTTAGGTGTGAAAGGGGCTGAATTTTTTGACTGGGTCAACCATGACCAAATCAACAACACTGTCTTGTAGGAGTGGCCATCAATGAGGCACAACGCAGTTTTAGATGGAGATGGTTCATGTGAAAGGAGCCATTTCAGTGAAGGTGGTTTAGGGTTTGCAGGCTCTCAAATTATAAAAGGAAGAGGATGGAAACATGAGAAGGTTGTTGATGTGATTACATTTTTTCAGAGTATATTGTCTATTTAGACATATCTCATTCTCCTTGTTGTTTAGCAGAGAATAGTGTTGTTTAGCACAAGGATCTCCTGTTTAGGAATCCCATCTCTTTCCTTGAGAGGCCTCTTAGAAGAGTCTTTCATTTCTTGTCCACTATCAGGCTAAAGGCCAAGCTTCTTCTTCCAACTACAATGCAGATCCTATTGTGGGTTTGGTTGTCTTTGTAAGCTGCAGCAAGTGGAGGCCTTATCTACTCATATCTAGACCATTCTAATGCCTCTTGCCAGTGGGAAAGTCTTCTATTCCATTGGCAAGAGAGTATTGGATCATTGGAGCATCATATCCATATCTTGGCATCAGGCCAAACTTATCTTAAACCCTACAGTGTAGTTTCCCTTCCAGATCTGCATTTTTCTATATGTGCTATTGTAGGGACTTTTGGCATAACATTTTGGAGGAGTGTTTTTCATGTGTTGGGGATCTTCCCTTCACCTTTGAGATCCACTGAAGAGGATCATATTATTGTATACATCAGATCAAATCTAAATATTCCTGTAATTCTGAATATTTCTACAGATTTGCAGCTTTTAGATCTCAGATCTACTCCATGTGCTTCATGTATTGCTAAAAACCCCAAGGGGTATTTGAAGGAGAGCCTTTATAGTGTATGGATTTGCCATAGATATTAATTTTCATGTATTATTTTGCACTAGATCCAAGTTGTAATCAACAGCTGTTGCAGCCTAATAAAAATAACGTTGTCAAGGTAGTTTTGGTTCATATGTCTGGTTGTTGCACCTCTTTTTGAGGATATTTCTTCATTGGAGACTTCTATTTCCTCTTATGCATCTTATGGGCTTCATTATAAATCTGATTTGCTGTTATAAATGATAAAGAAGGGTCTCCATATTGGCCTCATGCTCTTACTTGGATGAACTACGTTATTTTCTGCAGTATTGTTTAATATTGCTACATGTTTCCCATTTGGGATATTACATACATAAAGAACTCAGAAAACATGAAAACATCCTTAGATTGGTATTCATTTGTTGATGGTGGACAATAAGTACATCCTTAAAACAGTAAGCATCATCCACCTGGTGACTCCACTGGACTTCGGTAGCCCTGTTGACCCCACTATTTCACAGAGATTCCCCTGGAGATATATCAATCAGTCATAACAGTGCCAAGCCCAGTTACATACTGTGTGAACTTAGTACCCTTACAGATAGGTCTATTTTTTGAAACTCTCATAAACTTTCAGCCTCTTTGTGTTTTGGGTCTGAAATCTGGCTTCACAAAGAATCAGCACCAGATCTCACCCTGACCCAAACTCTCCTACCATAGTTGATGACCCAGAAAGAATCTTGTGGAAAAATTCTAGGACTGAAGATTCAACTATTGTTAGACCCATTCATAAAGAAAGTTTTGTCCTTGAAAACCTCACAGCCTTGCAAGATACCCAATTTGAATTACACCATAGAAGAAACCTTTTTAGAACCAAGTCTCAAAGTGGGATAAACCAGACAAACCTTGAGCCTACAAACTTGCAGCAGAGTCCTAGTAGAGAAGCCTCTCCTTCCACTCCCCCTGATTTTCATCTTCTCCAACACTTTGACTCCTTTCGATCCAAATATTCTCAATCTCATCTTACTGGTCCAAGTACATTTGCCACCCCCATTCATACATCCACTGTGAAAACCACTCCATTTCATCCTCCACCTCCTTTCACAAACCCCCCTCTTACAAATCCTCTTTGGATACCACCACCTCCTACCATGGCAGCATGGTATGCCCCCCTGGTACTACCACAACCTTTACTGCCTATGCCTCAAGACTACCAATCTAAAATCCCTCACTTTACTGGAGCTGACTCTACCACTGCCCAACAGCATGTAGATAGGATGAATGATGCTTTTGACTACCAAGAGATAGAAGACGAGACTATAAAAATGAGAATGTTTGCCCAAATTTTACGAGGAGAAGCAAAGAAATGGTTCAAAAACTTAACTCCTAACAACATTCATGACCTCCCTTCCCTTTATCAAACATTCATAAAAAAGTGGGAGACTAAGAAAAATCCTCTTCAAATCCTATCAAAGTATGATAACCTTAAGAGGAATGTCGGAGAGAGTGTCCAAGACTACTGCACTAGGTTCAATAGTGTTTACAATGCACTCCCACCTCACATGAAACCCCCAGAAGGCCTAGCCTTAGTAAAATTTCCGGATGGGTTTGATCTAGACATGTCTTATCAATTAAGAGGAAGAGATCCCCTTACCTTAGAGGACATGCAAAGAGGAGCAGTAAGTGTGGAAGCCAACCTAAATTCTAAAAGGGCTAGATTAATAGTAGAGAATAAGGTTACATACAAAGAGGAAACCATGGCCTCCACAATTGATGCTAAATTGACAATCTAGTTAGGGTAATGGAAAGGATGATGGAGAAAATTAGTTTGAATGAAAGAACACCCCCTAGGGAAAACTAAGAAAATCCTCAAAACATAAATAGAAACCAAAACTTTAGAAGAGATCCTCCTCAAAACATAAAAAGAGACAATGACCATAAAATCAGGCCTCCTTTCCAAGAAAACTATGTAGATGAAGAGGAAAGAGAGACTAAAGAGCCGGAATAAAACCATGTAAATCTGATAGACTCCAATAATGAGGATGATGTTTTTCTCACAGAATAAGAACAAGGTTTGTTTTCCTCAAACCAAACTGAAAGAAACTATGAGGATTCTGAAGAATACAATATAGGATTTGAAAATTATATCATGGAGGTTCATAGGCAGTATGACCTCTGAAGTAGGAAAACTCAGGACACCCCTAGGAAAAACAAATCATAAATTTATGCTAAAAAGACACCTGAAAACATTCTTAAAAAGATAGCAGAAAACACCAACATAATGGCTAAGACTCCTAATCAAAGAAAAGACAAAACCAGCCAACCAAATGGTAATCATAGCTACCCTAGTACATCAACCAGTGCCCTTGAAAAAACTGCTTTACCTGACATTCCTAATAAAAATAAGCAAACCAAAGTTGCTGAAAATACCATGTATGATAAAACTTATGTAAATATACCAAGAACACAAACACCATTCAGTACTGAGGGTGATATTTCCAAGATCAAAATAGCCATACCCATTACTGAACTGGTGACTCATGATGTATATAGGTCTCAAGTTTTGAAGGCTTTGAACATAGGAAATGACACCGACACTCTAAATTTGACTGATGACAAGCCAGAACTGTTGTTTGGACCTGAGGTAGAGGGAAAGTTTCAAGAGGGAGTTGTCCCTCCTTTCTATGTTAGTTTGAACATTCATGACAAAATCCTACACAATGCCATGCTAGACTCTGGTGCTTCACACAATCTCATGCCGAAGGTAGTGATAGAAATATTAGGCCTCAAAATAACCAAACCATACAAAGACTTATACTCTTTTGATTCAAATAGAGTTAAATGCCTAGGTCTGATCAAAGATTCATGTGTCAATTTGGCACAAATACCAGCTAAGAGCCTAGTGATGGACATTGTAGTGGCTGACATTCCCTCGAAGTATGGCATAATTTTATCTAGATCATGGGGAGCCAAACTCCAAGGAAAACCTCCAAATGGACATGAGATATGCTACCATTCGAGCCTTTAACCAAACAAGAACACTATACAGAGAATCTCACATGAAATACATGGTAAGAAGCCAAGATAGGCCAAACAACACCCCTCTATATTCCATCCATTCAAACCTTGACTCATTTATCTTGTATAATGAAGATGAGATTAATGAACAAGTGAATGAAAAGGAGGAAGAAAAAGACCTATCAGAACAGTCAAACCAAACACCAAATGAAGAACATGACAGCCAAAACCCTAACAACCTTGAACAACAACATAATGGAAAATCTGAACTTGAAACACTTTGGAACATGAGCTTTGATGGCTCTTGTGGAAAAGTTGGTTCAGGAGTAGGTGTTTGGATACACAACACCAATGAAGGTCACTCCTACAAACTAGATTTTCAATGTACAAACAATATTGCAGTGTATGAAGCTCTTCTCCTAGGATTACACTTGTTGAAATATATAGGAACTAAGAAGATATTTGTTCAAGGAGATTCCAAGCTAATCATTATGCAAATCAAAGGAGAATATTCAGCCAAGAATCCTAGGCTAAGAGAATATAGGAATGCTGCCTTAGATCTCTTGAAGACATTTGAGAAATATGAACTCACCTCTATCCCAAGAGCTCAAAATAGCCTTGCCAATGAACTAGCCTTTGTTGCCAGCACTTGCCAATTACCTCATGCAAATGAAAAATAAACAATAAAATTAAAAAGCAGACCTACAGTACCTGATAACATAGATTATTGGCAAGTGTTTGAAGGGGGAAAACATATTGAATACTTCCTGCAGTCCAATAATGAATTTGAAACACCAAAACCAAGCTCAGATCATGAAGAAGACTGCCCTAATGAAGAACAAACATACAAAACAGAGCCATTTCCTACTGCTGGTATAAATTTTCTAGAACACCTTCATGAGGCAAAATTTTGTAGGGATCCGGATCAAAAGGACGTTGAGGTATTGCAATGCAAAGATAATCTATTTCCAAAAGGTCTTGTCCCCTTAGAAGATTTGTTTGATTTCAATGGTGTTGCTAGGAAGCCAAAAATGGAATCCACCAAAACTGATGTAGAAGAATGCAACATAGGTAGTGTAGAAGAACCCAAAATGATAAATTTGTCCAAAACTTTTCCACCTCACATAAAATAGAAATATATTGAGCTGCTCAAAGAATTTAAAGATGTGTTTTCATGGGGCTATGAGGACTTGAAGTCCTATGATACAAACATCATTCAGCATAAGATTCCTCTCAAGGAAAACCAAAAACCATTCAAGTAGAAATTGAGAAGGATAAACCCTGTCCTAGTGCCTCTAGTTGAGAAGGAAATAAAGAAGATATATGAAGTTGGAATCATAGTCCCACTCAGGTACTCATAATGGGTTTCAAACCTTTTGTTAGTAAGAAATAAAACAAGGGAGATTAGGCTATGCATAGACTTTATAAACTTAATAAAAGCCTCCCTGAAATACAACTACCCTTTACCTAAGATGGATCATATAATGCAAACGGTAGTAGGCTCTAAAAGAATATCGTTGCTTGATGGCTTTTCAGGTTATAACCAGGTGCTAGTACACCCAGATGATCAGCAAAAAACTGCTTTCACTACACCTTGGGGCACCTTCATGTATGTCAAAATTCATTTTGGTTTAATCAATGTGGGGGCTACTTTTCAAAGAGCCATGGACATTTCCTTTTCCGAAGACATAGGTTACTTCATTGTGATATACCTTGATGAAATCACTATCTATTCTAAAACTGATGAAGAACACCTAGTTCACCTAAGAAAGGTCTTTGAAAAGTGTAGAAATTATGGCGTATCTTTAAATCCTAAGAAAACTCTATTTGGCTTTCAAGAAGGAAAACTCTTAGGCCACATCATATCTGAATAAGGGATTAAGATAGACCCTAAAAGGATTGAGGGTATATTGCAGATCAACCACCCTAGGAACATTAAAGAGCTGCAATCTTTCATTGGAAAGATCAACTTCCTAAGAAGGTTCATACCAAAACTCGCAGAACTCCTAAGAAACATTACAAACATGCCGAAAAGAGAAATAGGAGTCAAGTGGACCATAGAAGCCAATCAATCCTTTGAACTAGTGAAACAAGCACTTACCCAAACACCAATTCTAATCGGCCCTGACTTTACCAAGGATTTCTTCATCTTCTCATTTTGATCAGAACACATTATTGCTGCAGTATTGCTACAAAAGAACATGATGGGATAAGAACAACCCATAGCTTTCTTCAGCAAGGCACTAAGAGATGCCCCTCTGAAATATAACATTATGGAGAAACAAGCCTTTGCCTTAATCAAAGCCTTAAAATATTTTAGATTTTACATCTTCCATTCACATGTCATTTCTTTTGTTCCACAAACAATTCTCAAGGACATAATGAATCAAGATCCTGATGGTAAAATGGGTAAGTAGATTGCTGTCATATTAGAATATGATCTAGAAATTAGGCCCACTAAATTGATCAAATGAAAAGGACTTGCCAAACTCATGGTTGAAGAAAACTTTCAAGCACTAGACATAAACATGATACATTCCTTGGATGAACAAGAGAAACTGGCGACTCCACCCATTGAAGAAGCATTTCTGAACTCACTCTGGTATGCTGATATATTATATGTACTTTTTAATCTAAATTCTCCTCCTACTTTGTCCAAAACCAAATCTAGATTCTTGAAACTAAAGGTTGTAAAATTATGCATTCTAGATAAAGCTTTGTATGGGAAAAATTTTGTTGGTATCTTGCTTAAATGCTTACTTGAAGATGATGCAGATAGAATCATGCATGAGTTTCATGAAGGATAATTTGGAGATCATCTCTACTGGAAAACCACTGCCAACAAAATCCTTAGAGCTGGTTTCTATTGGCCCAATCTTTTCCCTGATATCCACAAGCTAGTAATGACTTGCCATAAATGTCAAATATTTGATGGAAAGAGAAAACTACTGCCTTTTCCTTTGCACCCTATCAGTGTTGAAACCCCTTTTTAACAATGGGGTTTGGATTTCATTGGAGAAATCCACCCTGCCTCATCTTCCCAACAGAAATGGATCCTCACTGCAACTGACTATTTCACCAAATGGGTAGAATCCATCCCTTCAAGGAATTCCACTGACTCAGTAATCATCAAATTTCTTGAAACCAACATCTTGTCTAGATTTGGTTGTCCTATAAAGATCATCACCGATAATGCTGTTGCATTCAAGTCCAAAAGAATGATGGATTTTTGCTAGAAGTATCACATCACATTAGGGAATTCTATAGCTTACTACTCTCAAGGTAATGGGTTGGCTGAGTCCTCTAACAAAATTTTGGTGAACGTCATCAAGAAGTTGTTGGAAGAGAAAAAAAAATCATGGCATAGAAAATTAGTGCATGCACTATGGGCTGACAGATTAACAAGAAAAAAATCAATTAACATGTCTCCCTATCAACTATGTATGGCATGGATGTAGTTTTTCCAACATCCTTGGGAGTTCCAGTGATGAAGCTCCTCCAAGAGGTACAATCAGAGGAGAATGATATAAAAAGGAGGCTGAACCAAACCATTCAATTGTAGTAATCAAGGGAAGAAGTTTACAACATAACACAAGCAGTGCAGGAGAACATCAAGAAGATTTTTGACAGAAGGACAAAGGCAAATGATTTCTAGATTGGAGACAAAGTGCTGAAGTGGGATTAAAGGAGAGAGGACAAAGGTAAGCATGGAAAATTTGAAAATTTATGGAAGGGTCCTTACATCATCCATTCAGTTAGAGGTAACAATGCATTCTTCCTTCAAGAGCTGGATGGGACAAAATTAGTTGGAGGTCATGTCAATGGCAGGATGCTCAAGCACTATTTTTGTTAAAATTCCTAGTTTGAAGCTTCATTCATTGTACATAACATTTCTTGGTGAAAGATCATAAAAATGAAACACAAAAACAAAGAAAAAAAGAAAAAGAGGGTAGGTAAAAAAGAAGAGGTACAACCCCATACCAAAAAAAAGAATATGTCTGAAAGTGTGCAAGTCTAAATGCCACTACTTTGAACAAAAGAAAGTCTTGTTCAGTCATATAGCCTAATCATGATTGAACATGTTTTAAATTTCTACTGATAGGTTAGTGAAAGAAGATTTTCCAAACCATGTAAACCATGATTATCAGTAGATTATATTTTCTTTGGTTCAGATGCTGGTTCCCAAAGCTTAAATCTGAACCAAAGAGAAATGAAAGGTATAGGTAACAAACTCCAAATTATTAGCCCTCAAGTTTCTAGTTTCACTTGTAAAAAATAAAGTCTGTGTGCAGCTTGTCCAAAATTCCACAGCCCATGACAAATCAGATTGCTTAACCTTGGTTTGGTCATGTTTTGAATTTCATGTTAGTAGATTAGAGAATGAAGATCTGTCAAACTGCTTAACCATGACAAATAAGTAGAGTAGGTAGAGGATAAAGAGTTCATCATCCTAATCTGAGCTCTTGGAAATGATAAGGGTAGAAGTAGATAGTTTTTATGCTTTCAAAAGAAAATGATGTCAAGGGTTTGCCAATCAAAATGCACCCAAGTGAAGAAAAAATGTTAGGAAAAGTATGATGGGTAGGTAGAAGTGATATTGAAGCAATCATTTTTTTTCAGATTTGAGATCACAGCTTCAAAAGAAACAATCAGCAAGTGAAGGAAGAGAGATCTTCCAAGTAAAAGTAAGGTACTAATATTCAAAACTCATGTTTGGTCAATTTAGTGTGTCCTAAATTGCTACATTAATTTATCAATCCGGGATTCGTAAGCTGATGAAGTGTGGCACACTATATGTGCAAGATAACCTATTTCTTACCTTTTTGTCGTTTTTGGTTTCCTAATGTGAGATGGAAATTCTAAAATAAAAACAAGTATGGCTATGATTGTTCAAGGCAATGATATCCTTTATAATGATTTACCAACTTCAAACTTCAAAAGGAATTTGAAACATACAATGACAAAACTGAAAGGAAATGAAAATGTGCTGCTATCCTAGTTAATCAAACAGTGAACTATTGAGCATGAAAACCATTATCCTTGTTGCTGTCTAAACACAAAAGAAAATGTACTCAAAGAAAAGATTGCAAGTAAAGTAAAACTAAAATCAAATTACATCAATTCATATTCTGACCCCTCACCATTAGTCTCGCTATGGCTTTCGGAGGTAATCATAAACAACTTGAGCAATCTGATATCTAATTTGCAGAAAAATAAACTAATATCAAATTACACACTCATACTTCAATCCCCCACCATTAGTCTCGCTATGGCTTTCGGAGGTAACTGATAATGACATGAGAAATTTAATATCTAACTTGCAGAAAAGTAAACTAATATCAAACTACACACTCATACTTCAATCCCTCACCATTAGTCTCGCTATGGCTTTCGGAGGTAACTGAAAATGACATGAGCAATTTAATATCTAATCTAACTACTAAAGCAAATGTGCAAGACCGAAATAAACAAAATAGTGCTGGAATTAAACAAAAACTAAGAAAAGTAAATTATCAGAAGGACAATATTGATTCCATGTCATTAGTCATTATAAAAAGATGTGCAAATGCCCGGGCTGCCTATTGTAATCTGAAACAAGAACACTGATCAGTTAACAACAACATAAAACATAAAATATTATGGACAGAAGTAAAATGTAAAGCATGAAAGATTATGGACAGTAAAACATAAATACCATGAAAGATGTAATGTATATACACATGAATGATTATGGCACAATGAATTTAAAGAAATGAAACAAGAAACTATACAGTAATGCACAAAACCTTAGCGTGTGCAGGGGCCCTTTGCACAGACCTCGGGCAACAGCCTTCAAATACGAATTACGCTTGGAAACAGAGTCTTCTCATATATTAAAATGTAGTCATAACAGAGAAATGATATTACAGCACAGTGGCAACGCAATTACATTACAGAGCTATATGGAGGCTAACTATTATGCGTATGAAAACGCGTTATTTATAAAAAAGGTGATATAACTAATTCCCTAAAGTTTGTGCTGATAGAGACACGTGAACCATCACGTCTAGAGATCCAGCATCATGGCCGCGGTGAGGAGTAAATCTATGAAGAGTGGATGTTGGATTTGGCTTATGGAGCCGTGTACAGGTGTTGATGTGTCTCCCGTAAATTAGAAACGGTCATACAAATCTTCACGTGATGAGAAACAGAGTCCTGTCACCGTGGGACTCTACGGTTGACTTCCACTTGGCCACCTTTGACCACAGCCTCCTTAGGTGAATTTCCCGAGCCAATAGGACACGATCCATGTCCACATCATTTCTGACTTGCCCATGTGGCTTGAATTTCCTGAAGACACCTGCATCATAGACTTTAACAAAATGCCTGCGGAAAGTTGCAGCAGCTACGGAAAGTGGCAAGATTCCGCAGCTAAATGAGCAAAAATCTAAATCAAACAGCAGACACAAAACATAGTTAAAAACCATTTTAGATGCTCTTTTACAATTAATATGCAATGATATTGAAAATTTAGAAGGTTCAGGTGAATGAAAAAGGTCTAGAAAGGTGTGTAGGAAAGATGCAGATTTGAGACTCAACATACCCCCACTGTGAAGATGTTGCATGTCCTCATGCAACCAAAATTTTGATAATCCTTCTTCAATTCATATGCCTTGACACTTCAGCTAGTACATCCAGTCCTCTCCTCCTCTTCTTTGGTGCTGCTAACATTCTGGGCTTCTTCATTAAGCATCTGAATTTGATATTAATCAGTGCTCTACTTAACTTCTGGCATTTCTTCTTCAATTTCCTGTTCTTTTTCTTCCATAGTCCCAGATGTAGCATAGTATTATCATGAATGATTTTTTCCAATTTGCCTTGTTCCTTCAATGCCTCATTTTCATTTTTAATGTGTCTATTTAAAAGCTCTAACTCAAAGACTTCTTGTTTCAATGATTGGACTAGATCATCTTGTGCTGTGTGAGGCTGAGTGGACGAAGTACTGGGACCCGTAGCTGCTCTTTCTAAAGATTCTATATAATCATATACTTCTTGTTGCTTTGGGTCTATATCAGGTGTCATTTTTATTGGGATGTCCCCAAAATTCCGTGGAGGAGAGTTGTCTTCAAAATCTGGCTGAGAAGGGCTCACATCAACGTCTAGCTGAAAATGGGATGGACTATGTTCACTGTCTGACTGAGAATGAAATGAACTAGGTTCACTTTCTGACTGAGAATGAGATGGACTATGGCCAGCTGGGGATTTTTCAGATGTTTCTTCTCCCAAATAAATAAAATGGGGTCCTTTCGTTTGTGTTTTCCTCAACTTCCCTTTAAGCCTGCTGCTTCTTCTCACACGCTATGGACCACTGTCTTTTTGCTTTTGTTTTCCTTTCCCTTTCTTCTTGGCCATAGATGACTGTTCTTGAAGGTGAACTAGTCTCTCAGATAACACTTGATGATATTCTTCGGAAGAAGGGGTTTGATGCATAGCCTCAATACTTTTTCTCTCTTTTGATGTTATTGGCTTTTTACCCTTGGTTTCTTTCTTCTTCCTTTTTGACAGTCTCTCTTCCCTACTAGTTCTTTCAATTGTAGTAGTAGGAGTACTTTGAGTTTCATCATTTATTCTTTTTCTCCTACTCCTTCTTGATGTGCTACCTTCAGGAATTTCTTGAGGTTCCTCAAAGAAATTTCTGATCAAAAATTGTTCCCATGTGTCCTTCTTCTCTTTTAATTGTTTTTCAATCAAAATTTTCACAAGACCATGGTGATATTGATGTGGTTCTACATCCCCTAAATGCTTCTGAATGGTCACAGACATCTTCTTCAAACTATTTAATAGAAAGTATGGCAGATTGAGGGTCTGGTTATCTAGAAAGTTCATCAGCAATCTGGTATGGTACATATACATTGACCCAAAACGGCCCTCACAGGTGATAAATTTTTGAACAACTAGCAGCAAAGTAGCCCATTCTTCTTTCAAAGCATGAACAGGAATTCCTCTTTTAAAAATAGTTACATCCATACTTGGGTTATGTAGAATCACTCTCTAGGCTTCATCACTAATGCTTTTGTTCTTAAACCAACGTTCACCCTCTTGAGGAAGTTCTGTGGCAGATGCTATAAATGCCTCATTCACCGTAAACTTAAGGTCTCCAATCTCTACCTCCAGGCCATTAAAATACCTTGCAAAAGCTTTTGTCACCTCTTTATGGTAGCCTCTAAACTTTTGGATAAACCGCAGCCACTTTTCCTTCTTCAATATATCCCTGACTTGCGGGTATCCTTCCATGAATTTAGGTCCCTCTGGTTCTGCTCTCAACAATTTACCCATCCTTCTTTCTGCTCTTTAAAAACTTGCCTGCGCGAGGAGGGTTCAATGGAAGTAGGACGGCTGAATGAACGAAAATGAGCACGATGACTGTAGGAAGATATCAGAGAATGGGTATACAGACTGTAGCGTAACAGAGAATGAAATGGGGTGAAGCGGAATAGAGAAGGGTTACGTGAGCACAGTGGAAATGCAGCTGTGAGATTAATAGAATAATAGGAGGAGTATAACACATCCGGCAGTGTTTAAAATTTGGTCGCTGCAGAGTAAATGTAAGCACGTTTATACAACGGCTACGGATTTCATGTGGCTGAAAGAAGCCGTAGTCAAATCAACCATGTTTCATCATCATAGGTGGAGTATCGGAGTTTGAGTGAAGATCGGAGGTTTGATTATGGGACCGTTTGAAAATGAATGCAAGGATTGTGGGAGGATCATATGGAGATCATGGAGTGGTTACGGAGTTTGTCAATACAATCATTGCACATAATGGAGCTTATGGTTCATAACTATGTAAAAATGTGTTTTAAATGCCATTTGAAATAAATTTTTACTCATACCTTGGAATTCTTGCCATTTTTCCTTGGTCTTCAATTAGTTGCTCCTCATTGATATCTTGAATGCCCCATGTCTTCATAATTGGTCCTCATACCTGCATTTGATTTCATGATTGTGGAAATAACATCTGGTTGTACATTCTTTTGAAAAACAGAGTGGTAGCTGCGGAATCTGCTTCCGGCTGCGGAAACTGGTGTCAGCTGCGGAAACAGATGTCAGATGTGGAAACTGACACAGCTATTATTTGGGTGAATGGAAATGAACGGATGACAATTGACTAAATGGAAATAGTCATGAAAGTGAATTTAATTGATGAAATGGAATGAAATAGATAAAATGAAGTGAAATGGAATGAAGTGGAGTGAAATGAAGTGGAATGAAGTGGAATGGAATGGAGTGGGTGGTCACAAAACTTGTGAAATGAAAGAGAATTTTTTTTTTTTTTTTGGAAAATATAGGGTGTCAGGTGTTCCTGATTTTCACCCTACATTTTCTGTATAATACTGCCAATCAGTGATTGGTTTTCAGGCTTATACAATTTTTTATTTTTTTTATTTTTTTTTTTAACTGAAAAGAACAAAAGCTAGGCTGGTGGAGAAGAAGAATTCTTCTGTACCAGCCTGATTGCAGAATTCTCTTGAAACATTTTGACAAATTCCTCCTTTGAGAGTGGCTTATGATAAACTTTCAATCTGTGGCCATTCACAATAAGAGGAGTTTGAAACTCATCAATGGTCTTGATTCTTACCGCTCCATTGCTAAAGATCTTGTCAATCCCATATGGCCCAAGCCAATGAGTCTGAAATTTTCCTTGAAAATATTTAAACTTGGAATCAAATAACAATGCCCAATCTCCTTCTTGAAACTTCTTCTCTTTGATGTACTTATCATGCCATTTAGCTCTTTGATATTGAACTAGATCAGTTCTTAGAATTGCTTCTTGTCTGATCTCATCTAGCTCATTTAATTGCTCCATTCTATGCTTTTGGGCTTCTGATAAATCCATCCCCAACTGAACTGTTATCTTGAAGGTCTTGACTTGGAACTCAATGGGGAGCAGGACTTCTTTCCCATAAACAAGTTCATAGGGAGAATGTCCTGTTGTATTTCTCCATGTAGTTCTGTAGGCCCACAAGGCTTCAGGAAGCCTTTCTGCCCAATCTCTTCTATGTAGATGAACAGTTTTGGTGATGATACTTTCGAGAACTTTGTTGGTAGATTCCACTTGACCATTTGCTTGCGGATGGTAAGGAGTAGATCTTCTGTGCTTGATTTTGTATTCTTCCATCAACTTCTCCACCCAGGTTGGATGTGAATTGGCTTCCTTGATCTGTCACAATTTCTCTTGGAACACCAAAGCGAGTAAAAATATCCTCATAAAGAAAATGAACAACTAAATTTTCAGTAGCAGATACTAATGCTTCGGCTTCTACCCATTTAGTAACATAATCAGTACAAACCAATATATACTTCTTTTGCTTAGATGGTGGATTAATAGGTCCAATGAAATATAAAGCCCATTTTTCAAAGGGTTCAATGAGTACCTGTGTTTGCAATGGCATTTCATTTGAAAGGGTAGGTTTCCCTACTCTTTGGCATTTGTCACACCTTTTGACATATTGTTTTGCATCTTTGAAGAGGGAAGGCCAATAATATCCTAAAGAGAGGATTTTATAGGCCGTCCTTTTGTCTGCAAAGTGTCTGCCGCATGGTTCATCATGACATGCCTTAAGGATATCAGGCATTTCATCTTCCCTGACACATATTTTGATCACAAGATCTGGCCCTGTTTTAAACAATTCGTTAGAAATCCATGAAAATTTTGAACTCTCCTGAATAATCTTTCTCTTTTCACTTGGAAATAAATGTGAAGGCAGTTTCCCTGTAACCAAATAGTTAGCAATATCTGCATACCAAGGAGTCTTAATAGTTACTGCAAACAAGTATTCATCAGGAAAATTATCCTCTACAGGAAAATCTTCTTTAGTATTCTGAATCCTAGACAAGAAATCAGCTACTGTATTTTGTTTTCCTGGTCTATCCAACACAGTAATATTGAATTCTTGCAAAAGTAAGAGCCATCTTGTCACTCTGCCATTAGTAACAAGTTTTTTCATTAAATATCTAATTGCAGAATGGTCAGTATGAATAAAAGTTTCATAGCCTGTTATGTAATGTCTAAACTTATTAATTGCATGAACAACAGCTAAAAACTCTTTTTCAGTCACAGTATAGTTCAACTCTGTAGGAGTCAAATTTTTACTGGTATAATAAATGGCATAAGAAATTAAATATTTTTGACCCAACACATCTCCTAGAGCTGTATCTGAAGCATCCGTAGAAATATGAAAAGGGAGTTTCCAATTTGGTCCTCTCAAGATAGGTGCTTCAGATATTCTTGTTTTCAAAGTTTCAAAAGCTGATTGACAATCAGGATCCCATTTAAATTCACAGTATTTTGTAAGAAATTTGAAGAGTGGAGATGCTATTTTAGTGAAGTTTTCTATAAATCTTCTATAGTAACCAGTAAATCCTAGAAAACTTCTAACATCTCTTTGACAATTTGGAATAGGCAACTTGGAGATGACTTCGAATTTTGATCTATCAACCTTAATCCCATCTCCTAAAATATGATGCCCCAAAACAATCCCTTCAGTAAACATCATAAAGCATTTTTCATGGCTTAATGAAAGGTTTGTTTCTTTACATCTTATAAGGACTTTTTCCAAATTTTCTAATGCCTCTTCAAATGAATTACCATAAACTGTAAAATCATCCATATAAGCCTCTACACAATCATGGATTAGATCAGAAAAAATTCCTAGTACTGCTCTTTGGAATGTTGCAGGTGCATTACATAACCCAAAAGGAAGCACTCGATAGGCAAAATTTCCCCATGGACAGGTGAATGTGGTCTTATCTTGATCTTCAGGTGCTACCTGAATTTGATTATAGCCACTAAAACCATCCAAAAATGAAAAGTAATTTTTACCTGCTAATGTATCTAATACCTGATCAATAAAAGGAAAAGGAAAGTGATCCTTCAAAGTTGCTTTGTTGAATTCCCTGTAACCAATGCATACCCTCCATTTACCATTCTTTTTGGGTACTATAACCAAAGGAGAAACCCATCGGCTATCTGAAATTGGATAAATGAAGTTTACATTGAGTAATTTTTGGAGCTCTTCTTTCACTATCTCCCTAAGATTTGGATTCATCCTTCTTTGAGGTTGTCTGATTGGTCTACTGTTTTCCTCAATATAGCTATGATGGATGCAAGTCTTAGGATCAATACCTTTCATGTCAGTATACTCCCATGCAAATGCAGTAGAATGTTTTTGCAAGATTTTGGTTAGTTCTTCTTGTTGTGACTTTTCCGAATGTTTGTTGATATTCAATGTTTTTCCTGGAAAAATCTCAATAGTAGAACTACCAAACTCTTCCATAGAGTAAAGAGACATTTGTCTTGATGATAAATATTCTATGTCAGATTCCAACTGAAATTGTGTGGGGTCATATTCTGAAGATGTCTCAAAATTTTCTAACGTGTTTAGAATTTGACTATCTTCACTGATTTCAGAAATGGTAAAGACAGGTTGTATAGTGTCTTCATCATCGACCCATTCATTGTCTCCTACTTCTGTGATTGCTTTTTCCGGGGGATACAAATTGAATTTCTTTGTTGAATTACCATTATAAATGTACATATCCCCAGATCTACAACTAATAAAAGCATCAGCTGTGGCTAGCCAAGGTCTTCCTAAGATAAGTGCGTGCCCTCCTAGATTACTCTTGGGAGTCAAAATCATAAAATCTACTGGATATTCCCAAGAATCTAAGGAGACTGAAATATCTTCTAATACACCATCTGGTTTAATAACTGATCGATCTGCAAATTGCAGTAAAGTAGGTGTAAAAAGAAGGTTAGGAAGTTTTAGTTGTTCCATAGTCTGTCTACTCATAGTGTTGATAGCAGCCCTAAGTCAATCAATGTGTTTGGAATTTCTATCCCATTTATATGTGTCTTGACAATTGGACTTCCTGGATCTACATACTTCTGCATGGTAATTTTTCCCATCATAATATCTGCAATCTTTCCTACCAGGTGGATTCTTCTCGTGTCTTTTAGTTTCCTTTCTGGTCTTTTGAAACTCAACTCCTTTATGGTTTTTGCTAGAATAGGAATCTCTCGAATGGCTTGTAGCAAGGGAATCTTGATACAAACATTCTTCAATTCATCTAGAAAGTCATAGTTAGGCAACAAGATTTGTTTTTCCACCCCCTTGTCAATTTGTAATCTTTCAGGAAAAGGAGGTGTAGATGAAGATGCAGGTTGCTCAACTATAGGAGTTGTGGGTGTTAACTTTTCTTTCTCTTTTTGAATGTTTGAGTTTTGAAGAGATACTTCCTCAGAACCCTTATTGGCTTCAAGAGAGTCCTCCTCAGAGGTATCTTGCTCTTGGTCATCTATAGAAGGTTTTTCTAAAACTCTACCAGATCTGAGTTGTACATCATTGAGAGGAACAATCATATAGGTAGGAGATTGTTGTCCTTATATCATGTAAGTATTCTGAGGATTTTTATTGTTAGGATTTGGCAATGGCTGAGCTGGAAGTTGATTTGTCTTTTGTTGGTATGGGAGCATGAGTTGAGGGTTTGGATTTTGTTGAGAAGGTTTTTGTTGTGGAAATGACAATGAAAGTTGTGGATTTGGGTTTGGAAGTTGTGGAGCTTGTTGATTTTGAAAATATGGAGGATATTGATAAAATTGAGCAAATCTCCCATAAGGATTTTGCATCCCTTGTACCCATGGCTAATATGGATTTTGATGTTGGGGCCAAGGTTTTTGCCAAGGATTCCAATTTGGTGGGGTTTGAAGATTCATAGGGTTGTTAAACCCTTGAGTTTGTTGTCCCTGCCAAGGTCTTCTTGCAACAAAACAGAGAGATTCTACTGAATTTGGGTCTTCTTGAAAGATAGCTTTGAGTCCAGGAATTGAAGGACAATCCTTGATCTCATGATTCTCTGAGCAAATTACACATGTTTCTACAACTTTTGCATCCAAGGGACATTCTCTTAAAGCATGTTTCTTCCTACATTTCGGACAAAAGATGGCTAGAGCATCTGTTTCTGCTTTCTGCTTGTTTTGGATTTTAAGGGTGTCTAGTTGTTCACTAAGGCTCCCTAAGATATCAGTTTTGAATTCATCAAGCATATTACCAATCTCTGCCCCACTTACTGATCCAGTTGCAGATTTGTTAGCCCTAATAAGAGAAGGATCCCTAGGCCCTTTTCCTGTTTTAGATTTTCCTCTTGAGAGATGGACACATAGTTATGTTATGTCACGAAGTGGAAGTTGAGAAATGTCTCCTTTCCCCATCATGTTTAAAATATCTATCCATTAATCTCTAATGGATTTTAATATGAGGGCTTTCAAGGTTTCATCATCTAAGTTGCTCATCTTTGCTATTTTTAAATTGTATTGAAATCTTTCAAGTAAATCTTCCAAATTTTCATCTTCTTTTTGCATCATTTTGAATACCTAATCCTTGTGATTGGTGGGCATACAATAGTCCAAGTATCTATCCAAAAATGTTTGTTTCATATCATTCCAAGTCCTAATATATTGGGTGGCTAATCCCATGAACCATTTCAAAGCAGCTCCCTTCAATGTTGAAGGAAACAGTTTGAGTTTTTTAGAGTCTTCCATATAGTCATAGGTTCGGCACACGACTTCAAACTCAAACAGAAATGTTTCAGGATCCTCACTTCGCAATCCATAAAAGTTGGGGAGGACAGATGGTGAGATATTTTTCATTGTTGTATGAGTTTCCTCATCAACTATAGGGAATCCAAACAAGTTGTTTCCTTCCCTATTTCTTCCATTATTACCTTCACCATTATTGTCTCCATTGTTTCCTCCTCCTCTACCTCTACCTCTACCTCCAAATCCATCTATTA
This sequence comes from Pinus albicaulis, assembly GCA_034641835.2. Taxonomy (NCBI): domain Eukaryota; kingdom Viridiplantae; phylum Streptophyta; class Pinopsida; order Pinales; family Pinaceae; genus Pinus; species Pinus albicaulis. The sequence continues at coordinate 477,154,997 of CM076580.1, forward strand.
TTTCCTCTGCCATGATAGTTTCTTTAGAGTCCTTAAAGTCCTCTGGTTCTTCTATCAAGGGAGGATGAGAGGGAGTCTCTTCCTTTTCTAAATGATATTTAGTAGGTGGTATAGGAGAATCCTCTAATTCAACTGCTCCTTGAATTCAAAAAATCTTAAGGCTAGGGGTAGATGGTGGTGAATCTTGTCTATGCCTTGAAGAAGATGGAGTTGTGAAAATCGAACTCTTGGCTTTAGCTATAAACCTTCCCCTAGAATCTCTTGCTCTATGCATGTCATTTTTTTTATTTATTTTTTTATTTATTTTTTATTTTTTATTTTTATTTTTAAGTTGGGCTAATAATTCTCTTTCTGATCTTCCAGGTCACACTAGGTGTAAGAAGAGAGCATACTTAATAAATTACTGAACCAATAACTCTCTTTTCTGATCCTCCAGGTCACACTAGGTGCAAGAGGAGAGCATACTTCAAGAAGTTATCAAGTTTTCCCTTCTTTTATTATTTTGTTTTTTTTTTAAAGAAATTGGCTACCTAGTTACACTTCCTCGGCAACGGCGCCAAAATGTTTGGTCAATTTAGTGTGTCCTAAATTGCTACATTAATTTATCAATCCGGGATTCGTAAGCTGATGAAGTGTGGCGCACTATATGTGCAAGATAACCTATTTCTTACCTTTTTGTCGTTTTTGGTTTCCTAATGTGAGATGGAAATTCTAAAATAAAAACAAGTATGGTTATGATTGTTCAAGGCAATGATATCCTTTATAATGATTTACCAACTTCAAACTTCAAAAGGAATTTAAAAACATACAATGACAAAACTTGAAAGGAAATGAAAATGTGCTGCTAGCCTAATAAATCAAACAGTGAACTATTGAGCATGAAAATCAAACTATCCTTGCTGCTGTCTAAGCATAAAAGAAACTATGCTCAAAGAAATCCAAAATTGCAACAAAGTAAATCTAAATCAAATTACATCAATTTATATTCTGACCCCTCGCCATTAGTCCAGCTATGGCTTTCGGAGGTAACCATAAACAACTTGAGCAATCTGATATCTAATTTGCAAAAAGTAAACTAATATCAAACTACACACTCATACTTCAATCCCTCACCATCAGTCCAGCTGTGGCTTTCGGAGGTAACTGAAAATGACATGAGCAATTTAATATATCTAACTTGCATAAAGTAAACTAATATCAAACTACACACTCATACTTCAATCCCTCACCATTAGTCCAGCTATGGCTTTCGGAGGTAACTGAAAATGACATGAGCAATTTAATATATCTAAATCTAACTACTGAAGCAAATATGCAAGACTGAAATAAACAAACAGTGCTGGAATTAAACAAAAAATAAGAAAATTAAATTAGCAGAAGGACAATATTGATTCCATGTCATTAGTCATTATAAAAAGATGTGCAAGTGCCCGGGCTGCCTATTGTAATCTGAAACAAGAACACTGATCAGTTAACAACAACATAAAACATAAAAGATTATGGACAAAAGTAAAATGTAAAGCATGAAATATTATGGACAGTAAAACATAAATACCATGAAAGATGTAATGTATATACACATGAATGATTATGGCACAATGAATTTAAAGAAACGAAACAAGAAACTATACAGTAATGCACAAAACCTCAGCGTGTGCAGGGGCCCTCTGCACAGACCTCGGGCAATAGCCTTCAAATATGAATTATGCTTGGAAACAGAGTCTTCTCATATATTAAAATGTAGTCATAACAGAGAAATGATATTACATCACAGTGGCAATGCAATTACATTACAGAGCTATATGGAGGCTAACTATTATGCGTATGAAAACGCGTTATTTATAACAAAGGTGATATAACTAATTCCCTAATGTTTGTGCTGATAGAGACACGTGAACCATCACGTCCAGAGATACAACATCATGACCGCGGTGAGGAGTAAATCTATGAAGAGTGGATGTTGGATTCGGCTTATGGAGCCGTGTACAGGTGTTGATGTGTCTCCCGTAAATTAGAAACGGTCATACAAATCTTCACGTGATGAGAAACAGAATCCTGTCACCGTGGGACTCTACGGTTGACTTCCACTTGGCCACCTTTGACCACAGCCTCCTTAAGTGAATTTTCCCGAGCCAATAGGACACGATCCATGTCCACATCATTTATGACTTGCCCATGTGGCTCAAATTTCCTGAAGACACCTGCATCATAGACTTTAACAAAATGGTTGCGGAAAGTTGCAGCAGCTGCGGAAAGTGGCAAGATTCCGCAGCTAAATGAGCAAAAATCTAAATCAAACAGCAGACACAAAACATAGTTAAAAACCATTTTAGATGCTCTTTTACAATTAATATGCAATGATATTGACAATTTAGAAGGTTCAGGTGAATGAAAAAGGTCTAGAAAGGTGTGTAGGACAGATGCAGATTTGAGACTCAACAACTCAGAGATCTGAAATTTGAGGTTCTGGAAACTTCCTGAAAATGATCCTCCCTCCCCAAGTGGAGCCACTGTTAATCATCAATATTTTTAATTATTTGTATATGACTATAGATTGGTTCTATATTTCTGAAAAAAAACCTTCTTTGAAAATTGTGAGTTTCAGAAATATCACTACCTTCATTATCCTTATAGAAACTTTGTCACTATTCTATCAGTTTTCCATGTCATGGTCACCCTGTCACTCCTACAAACTCCTTATGGGATTTTACCTATCATTTTCAGCCTCTTTCCCTACCTATAGCCTCCTTGCCTTATTTTTCCTCTGTCCATAACTCCACTTTCCCTCTAGGGTTTCCTACAGCTAACTCATTTCCTTTTTCCCCTAGGTTCCTCAAGCATCGATGGTTTTAAAAATATCTTTGTAGGCTCTTCAGATAAATCAAGTACATTGTATTTTGGATTCAATACAACACCTTTGACAATACTTTGTTTATCACTTGAAGCCTCCAAGCCAATTTTCAGTCAAGATCAAGTCAAAGAACCCTCCCACTAGGTTAATTAGGGTTTCACATGTTTTGAGGTCACCATTAATGTTTCAAACACTGCTTTTCCTTTGATAGAATCTGTCTCATATGTAATAGAATGTCAAGACATGGTTATACAAGGAAGACTTAAAAATTTCCAAAGAATACTACCTCATCAATTCAAAGTCTGCAAGAGGTAAATTCAAAGAGTTTAGTAATTCTGCAGGAGTGTTGAAGGATTTTTCAGCAGAAGGTGTTGATGAGGTAGATGGTCTACTCCTGAATGAAGACAACTTGCAACAAGGAAGAGAGGAAACACTTATTCTTGTAGATAATTAGGGTTTTTGAGCTTTATGGTCCAAGTAGAGTGCCAAACAGTGATCAATTGCAAAAATGACCTAGAGGAGGCACACAAAACCAAACATGAAGAAAGTCTATCAGAGACTATTGAATAAAAAGGAAAAAGGTGAGGTGAACTAGACAGTAAACTTGAAAGGGATATAGAGAACTTAGAAGACAACACTTATGATTGTTGTAAAGCACTCCAGACACCTAGAGTTTTGGGAAAATGGCCAGAGAAGGTGAAATGATGAGGTGAACTCCATGGTACAAGAAAAAGAGGGTTTCGAAGGTGTTGCTATGTGAAATCCTCCCAAAGGTGTTTAATGAGCTTTTCATGCCTAAAATGAGAAAAGGATGAGTTAAAATCCATGACGGAAGCAAAGGGAGGTTTTTAAGATGTCACCGTGTGATCAAATTCCAAACTTGTAAAAAAATGAGCTTGCCATGTCTAAATGAGAAAAAGATGAATTGAGCTCCAAGGTGGGAACAAAAGAGGTTTTTGAAGATGCTGCTACTGTGTAAACATCCTAAGGTTGTCAAAAGTGAATTTATCATGCCTCAAGGAGCAAAAGGAAGAGCCACCTCAAATGTTTTCAGTCACCTACAAACAAAAGTCAAAGAATATCAATGAAAAGGGAAAAAAAGGTTTAAAACATTAGAAAGTGGGTTGTAAAGCTAAAATTAAATCCTTGAGCCTATAAAGGGTAATATAACACTTCAATAACTCATTATTTCATTTCAAGTGATCAAGAGCACTTAGGAGTGAATAATTTGGGACTTTTCAAGTCAAAATCGGACAATTTTGCCTGGCATTGCGTGCTTAGACTGGCATTGCACCCTTCGCAAAAATATTCCATACAAATTACAAAGGTGTTGCGCGCCTGGAAGTGAGTGCTACACACTGGGGAAGGCGCTGGGCCCTTGCCCAATAGGCCCAGTGAAGAAAACCACAGGCACTGCACCCTCAGTACCAGCATTACGCGCTCAGCCTTGGCACTGTGCTCTTGGCCAGGAGGGTCCTCCAAGTGATTTAACCACTCAAAACACTTCAAGTTGCTTCCAAACTCTTTCCAAGGGTCCTTCAAGAATTTTTTAGGGTAAGTACCATCACATGCACTCATCTTCAAGAAATTTTTATTATTCTTGATTAAATGGTAATGAAACCCTAAGATAAACCCTAAATTTCATACTTAAAATCACTGTTTGAACCTCATTCCATATGTCTATGAAGAGTATAAGTTTAAAAAAAGGGTACTTGCATAGTTGGGGGGTGTCATTAAGTCATTTAGACTCTCACTCAGCCTGATATACCTATACCCTCACTTACTTATTCCCTCATTAGCCTAAACTTCCATTTCATCAACATCTCTTCATTCCATTTCCATTTACACTCCAGGGTTGGCAAAACAGAGTTTTCAAAATGTCACAAGAGGGATATAGTGGTAGTGGTGGAGAGGCTCAAATACCAATGAGGCATGCAAATAAATGTGGAAATATCAATAGATTTGAACCCCTCAACACAAGGGAGCTAATGGCATATCCCCTTACTGTTTCATGTTTCAAGCATGTAGGATGCTTTGATTTTTGTGAAAAGGTGCAGCAAGTGAAAAACCACCCTGAGCTAACCAGATTTTTTATCATTAACTTGCATGAAAAATAAGTTAACCTTGTAGGGGTCATTTTTGAGTTATCTGCAGATGCTATTGCCAATTCCACTCGGATACCAAGTGTGGGTGAGAAATGGTTCAAGGAGGAAAACCTAGACATGAGCTACTTTGAACCCTACATAAAGCCTGGGTATAAATACCACAACAAATCCATCTTTCCTTTCTCACATTTTCTTGATAGATATGCACCTATGATGAGAATTATCATGAAGTATTTCACATGTGAGGGAAGGTTCTCCCGGCTTTACTCCTACCACATCAGGATGCTTATGCATTTTACTAGAGTGAGGATGTTGCAGATACCCTATTACCTCTACAAAATCATTGATAAAACTTCCTATATTGTACAAAAGAGAAACTATCCTCAAAATATGCAAAGCCTTTTTCATCATTATTTAATCAAAATGGTAGTTATGCACCAACTACAACAGAAAGGCATTCCATGGGAGACCTTCATAGAAAATGAGGTGTTCACTTTTCCACAAGCCCATCAGTAGCAAGATGTCCCTTCATCTTCTCATCCTCTGATTCTTCCATCCACTCACATTCCCTCACCTCGTCATGATTTTTCTACATCTCCATCCACTCACATTCCTTCACCCCATGATGACCCTCCTTCATCACCTTTTAACAATCCCTCACCATCATCTCATGGTACTAGTGCGTCAAATAGTGAAGAAGGTAATGAGGCAAGTGGCAGTGAGGAAGATGGCAATGAGGAAGATGTCAGTGAGGTAGGGAGCATTGAAGCAGATGGCAGTAAAGAGGGAAGTGATACAGATGACACTGAGATGTTTAACATAGAACCTTTTCCTTTAACCTACGAGAGGGGAAATAGGCATGTGTTTGTTTCCCTTAATAGGCAAGGGGCCATGCCTTCTACATCAACCAAACATCTTGACTAAGGTAAGGAAAAGGTAATTGATGAAAAAGAGTATAAACATGAGACTAAACAAGAATTTAAACTTATTCACCTTGACAATGATGATGAGAATGAGTAGAGGATCACAAACATGCTTCTTAAGAGAAAAGATTCCCATATTAGGGATCTACAAGCCAATCTTGATTGGGCCAAGAATGTGATCAACTTCTTTGAGGTGGAAAACCAACAGTTAGAGGTAGATAAAGCCATCTATGAGGTCAGAGCTATCAGAGCTCAGAAAGAGGCTATAAAAGCCAAGGAAAATCTATATGAGGTCTTAGACACTCATGATAACATTGAAGAAGAGGAATAACAACTTCCTAGGAGGAGGCCAAGGACAATTGGCTTGAAGGAGGCTCTAGCCAAGGAAAAAGAGCAAGATACAACATTGGCAGAGCAGCTCACTCCAAGTGAGCTGCTTGCCATGGAAATAGATTATGGTAGGGAATCTTGGCTAGAGAGGGAAAATATGCACTTAGAGGATCAGCTGGAGAAGACCAAGAGAGAAATTAACATGCAAAAGAAGATGGCAAAGCATTATGCCTTAAGAAACAAGATTGCAAGGGCCAAGCTCAAAAGAGCCCTTGCAAATATTCATGCCCTAAAAGAGGAAAAGGAAAAAGAAAAGATTGAAATTATTTATGATGCATCCCTTCAAGCATCCCAAACATGATCAGCAAGACAAATCCCAATTTTGGCATTTTTTTGAGTTTTTGAAATTTTGACTGTTTTGAAGGGCCAAGCGTGCAGTGCCACTAGTGCTATGCTATTTTTTGGGTAACCCAATGGAGGAATGGATTACATTTTCATTTTCATCATGCCAAGGACATCACTCACTAAAAATTTCAGCTCATTTGGAGCAAAATTGGTCCTCCAAAAGTGCCAAAAAGAAGCAAAAAATCATCTTTCTACCCTCTTTTTAGCACTGGCACTGTTCCCTAAGAAGTATTGGAAAAAATGTTTTTTGACTAGGAAAATGGACACCAATCAGGAAAATAAAGGCAGTTTTGGAAACTAGATAGGACAAGCTTTCTAATGAGCTATCATGGAGCTCATTTGGACGCCAGGAAGGGCTCCAAAACTCAGCTGCAAAACAGGTGTTTTTCCGGATTTGGCGTTGCGCCCTTAAACCTTGGTGTTGTGCCCTTGCCTAAAAGTCAACAAAGCACACTTGGAGTTATTGAAAAATATATTTTGAGGGCTTCGATGAAAAATCACTCCAGATTTAGATGAGGAGTTATGTTAGAATTTATTTTTTCATTTATTAAGTTAGAATATTTGTGCCTTGGGCCTTGCATGGTCTCATAGGACAAAAATGAAATTTATGATGTAATTAATGACATTTTAAAAACCTAGCTAGGGTTTTGATCCTCCTTTGCATTTTAAATACTGCATGGAGGCCTCACTGTTCATGTTGGTTGATTTTTGAGATAAACTTCATATACTTTGAGTTGTAAGGAGTTTTTGGCTTTGGAGCATTGTGAAGGTGTTGGACTGAATATCAATGAGACAAGCACATTTGCAGGATTCATGAACATGGTTAATGGTGATGTTTTTTTTCTGATTTTACACTTGTCTTCTTATGTTTCCATATTTTTCATCTTTCCCTTGCAATAGAATATAAATTTTAGCTTAAGATATGCTGTTAGAAACACCTTAAGTCTATCTGCTTCTATTGCTATAATGTTTTCCTCTGCTAGGTTTGATTGAAGAATTCTTCATTTCTCTTTAATTCCACTTAGCTTGTTTGTCTTAAGAATGATTTAATGGAGCCAATTCAAATAAGTTTATGGTTATCCCTGTCCTTTGGTGTAACTTAAAACATTTTTTTTGAGATCTTTTCTTTGAAGTTTACTAATTAGGGTTTAGCTGAAGAGATTTATGGTTTGCCCTACCCTTTTTTCCATCTTAAATGGTTGCTTTGAAGGTATTTGTAGTTTGACTAAGGAATTTAGGAGTTCCCTGCTCCATGATCATTACTGTATGTTATCTTAAATATTTTCTTTGCCTGGAGGTGAAATAAACTAGAGAATTTACAATTTCCTTGCTCTCTAGGGTTTGCTGGATTGTTGTCTTATGGTTTACTTGGTGAAATTTAATTTAAGAAGTTGATGGTATGCCCTTTATTTGGTTATTTTTTTATGCATAATGATCCTAAAGTCCCTTCTTGTTTAAGTATTTGTTAAATGGTTCTTAATTTCCCTTTAAACCTACTATGTTCACAACTTAATGTTCATTTCACTAACATAAGCTACCTAGATCCATTTGGCTTTGTTAACTTGCCCTATGAAACACCCTTGACCTATTGTTGTACTTTTCAAGACCTTTGGAAGACTCCATAGCCCAATGGTTTGAATTGATCTTACTCTATATGTTCTTCTTGACACCCAACCCAACCAAAAAAAACAAACAAACAAACCCTATCATTATAACTAGCCTAAAATCAAAGCCATAAAATCAATAAAGTTTACATCTTTTTCTACAAATATAGAGAGATCCCTCTCTCTCTTTATGCCCCCCCCCTCTCTCTCTTTCTTTCTTATTAATCAATAACCTATAGGGACCTAACAAAGAAAAAAATGGCAGTACTGCAGAAGTATTTCTATTGGCCAAACCTTCGACATGATGTTGGGAAGTACATCAAATCCTGCACTACTTTGTCCATTTCCAAACCGACCATGAAGAAGAAAGGCCTCTATACTCCACTACCTACCCATAGTCGACCTTGGGAATCCATCTCCATGGATTATATGCCAGGCCTTCGCATGGAAACGACTTTGTTTTCGTGGTCGTCGAAAGATTCTCAAAGATGACCATTATGTCGGCCTGCAAGAAGAATATCACATCAGAAGCCACTACTAAACTATTCTTTGAATGAGTGTGGGTGCAATTTGGGATCCCGTAGTCTAGCATCTCAGATCAGGACAACAAGTTCCTCATCACATTTTGGTCCAGCCTCTGGTCAATGCTAGACACCAATCTCACCAAGTCCACAACTTTCCATCCCCAAATTGATGGCCAGACAAAGGTTGTCAACAGGATGACTATACACATTTTGCGCATGTAAAATTCAAATAATCCACGCACATGGGATGAGAGCCTTCCCTATGTAAAACATAGTTATAACTGGCTATCCATAGCTCAACCAGCCACAACTCCTTTCAGGTGGGCTTGAGGTTCCAGCCACTATGTCCCATTGATGTAGCCATGCCATTTGTGGCTACTCAGGCTGATTTGACTGTTTGTCCAGTCTGAAGCTGACAAAGCGCACAACTTCATTCAGCACATCCACCTATAGGTTCATGACATATTGGACAAAGCCAATGCTAAGTACAAGAAACGACATGATCAACATCAAGTGCCACACCACTTCCAGGTTGGCGACAAAGTGTGGCGACATTTGCAGAAGGATCGCCTAACTCGACCCCACCGCAAGCTTCGCCCGCTCTGAAATGGGTCACACACCATCACCATGGCTATAGAGAACAATGCCTTTGAACTCAGTATTCCACCATTTCTTGGTCTGCAACCAGTATTCAATGTGGACCACCTTTGGCCCTATTTCCCACCTCTACTGGACACCTATGACATTGCAGAAATAATCACACCAACAGAGTTAAACCCATACTGCATGGAACACGCCACCATAGATTGTATCATGGACATGAAAATCAAGAACACTCGCCAGTAGAAGATCCAACTGTATTGGGTTGTCAAAGCTGGCTAACTCCTGCACCAAGGCAAGTGGTTCATTAGGGACAAAGTTCAACAGAAGTTTCCTCATCTCATGGAGGAACTCAATGCAATGGGGACCATTGCTTCCTAAGGGTGGAAGAATGATCCGTGTGGATATTGGTGGCCACTCACCTATTCCACTTGGGGACCCACCATTTTTTCTTTCATTTTTTCGATTTCATTAATTATAGCACATTTACTATTTTTAGCAGTTTTTCAGGTACTGAACTTCCAGAGCTGTTTTGAGTACCTAAACAACATTTTTTGGGCATCACTTCTGCGGTGAATTTTTCCACTCAAAACAGTTTTAGTCCTCGGATAGATCTTCTAACAATGTATCATGTGCGTCAAATAGATATATTATGCCAAAGTTACGACCCCGAGAAATTGATGTACCAATTTACCCAGATGGGGCCCATATTCTGGCGTTTCATCTCCTATGGTTAGGTTTTTGGATGTTTAGGGTTTTCCATTATTTATAAATAATATATAGGCCTTCGAGCCTCATTGTAACATAGATTTCAGAGGCTTGTAGCCACCACATCGCTTCTCAGAGATAAACTACAAACACCCTAGTTAGTTTATTTCCATTATGTCTATAAAAAAAATTCAGTTCTTTAATATTAATGAAATGAAGTGTTATTTCCACAACATATTTATATTTATGGTTATATGTGTATTATTTTTTGTTCCTGGATAAATCTGGATCAGTGGTATCAGAGTTGTCTACTCTTTCTCAATCCTTGTTTTCATGTCCCCAACAAGGTCGGGGTATAAGGAGTTAGGGCTCGATCTGGTTGAACCTTTGCAAGATCAGCCTCGCAAACCCTGATGAATGCACATGGGGGACGACAAGAAATATGAGGGGGCAGGGGATCCTATCAAAATATTGCTTGAGGAGGCCCTCAAAAAACAAAGGAACGTGATGATGGATAACTTTTCCCAAATCCTTAAACGACTGCCCACTGGCAGCTCATCTGCATCCAGCAGCCACTCTGGAGGCGCAAATCCTTTTAAGGTACAAGTAAAATTTGAAATTCCCATATTTGAGGACTAAATAGATGCAAACTCCATAGATATATAGTTGAATCTATTAGAAGGATATTTCTCAGTTCATAACTTTTCTGACTGGGAGAAGATTATTTTTGCACTCCTCAAAGCTACCCCCCATGTCAAGGACTGGTGGGAAACCTACTGTGAGAAAAAGGACGAGGCGGAACCCTCTCTATTCTCATTCGTACCCACTTGGAATTCTTTCTGATACGCCATCAAGGAAAAATATTATCTCGTGGGAAGATATGAGGACAAGTACATACAATGGACTATGCTGTAGCAACAAAGGGATCAAGATTTTCATGAGCTAACGAATCTGTTCCATACCCTGCGCACAAAGTTGGGTATCAAATATTTGGAGAAAAATTTGGTTTTGAAGTACTACAGTTGTCTACACAGATACATTCTGGAGGAAATGGAGTTCCTCGACATCTCCTCGCTTGGTACGGAATATCGATATGCTGCCAAGATTGAGAAGAAATTAAAAAAAAAACAAGCGAGCCTTTGGATCTACGAATCAAAAGCAAGGGAAAGATGCCCCCAAACTGCAGAACAAATGAAAAAGCCAAGGCATGGCAGCCCAAGATAAAATACCAAAATCGAAAGCAATGAACAACACCACGAAGCTGAAGAAGGACACGAGAAAGTGGTGTGAGTTCCATAAGAGCTCCACTCACAACACAAGTGAGTATCGGGCCAAGCAGTCACTGGTGGCCAAGATGAGGACTTCTGAATCAGATGCATGCTCTGACTGTAAATCATAACTTGAAAATGGGATTGAGAAAGGGAAGTAGATTATTGATGCAGATCCCAACGCCACCATGGCCACTGAAAAATATCCAGAAGGAGGAACCGGAAGATCCAGAGGAGGAGTAGCATCTCTTCCACTCTCAGATGTGGGTAAAGGGTTCCCTGCTATAGTTCATTATTGACAGTGGGAGCCAAAAGAACCTCATTTCAGCAGAGTTTGTGAAGCATTTGGACTTGTCGACCACAACACACCCACAGTCGTACACCATTGGGTGGCTTCACCAAGGAGAGGATCTCCGCATCAGCCAGCAGTTTCGCCTTCTCTACAGCATCAACCCCTTTACATATGAGGTATTATGTGACATTTATCCTCTTGATGTTTGTGATGTATTATTAGGCCAACCATACTTGTGGAAGCGACATGCTGTGTATGAGTCCCAACCTCATGTTGTTATTGTTACTTTGGGCAATAAGTTGTACAAGATACCAGAGATACCACTGCTTGCGGTTATTTCTTTGGTTACTGAAAAACAATGCAGTAACCTCATTTCCAAAACTAGGAAATTTGTTTTCCTAATGATCCGCCAACATGGCAAGAAGAAGATAGTGGCCACAACCTCCAGACAAGGCTCCTTCACATGACAACAAAAAATGGACAAGGTCATGGAGGAGTACGAGGACATCTTCACCTCACCCATAGGGGTGCCTCTGAACTGTGAGGTCAAGCACCCCATAAATCTCACCCCAGGTGTGCCACTGCCCAATGGACCGATCTATCGGTGCTCTCTTCAGTAGAAAAATGAAATCAAGAGGAATATTCAGGAGTTTCTGTAGAAATGTCACATCTGGTCGAGTTCATCGCCCTGTGGGAGCCTGATCATGTTAGTGTAGAAGAAGGATGGGACTTGGAGACTCTGTATTGACTATCGGATGCTGAACAAGATCACTGTCTGGAATAGGTACCCGATCCCACGGATTGATGACATTTTGGATGAACTAAAAGGGGCGAAATATTTCAGCAAGATCAACTTGAAGTCTGGGTATCACCAGCTACCAATCGAACCATCTGATGTGTGGAATACAACCTTTAAATTTGAGGGCATTTTCGAATGGTTGGTCATGCCTTTCGAGTTGACGAATTATCTGGAAACCTTCATGAGGCTGATGGACGACATCTTGCAGCAATTCACCAACTCATTTGTAGTAGTGTACTTGGACGACACCTTGATCTTCAACTAGATTTGGGAACAACACCTCCACCACATCTGGCAGGTCCTCCAAACACTGTGGCAACACAAGTTGTATGCCAATTTGGAGAAGTGCACTTTTGACATGACCCAGGTTCAGTATCTAGGATACATTATTGATGAACGGGGGGTGCATGTGGATCCAAACAAGATCCAAGTAATTCAGGATTGGCCAACCCCAACCACTCCAACAGAGATTTGCATCTTTCTGGGCCTTGCTAATTTCTACCGCAATTTCGTTTTGGGATTCTCTCGTATCACTTGGCCCTTGATTCAAGTCACCAAGGGAGGAGCGAAAGAAAAATTATTTTGGTCAAAATTTCAACAGAAGGCATTCGTAGCATTGAAACATTGCCTCTGCTCTACCCCAGTGCTCACATTACCAGACTTGCAACAACCATTTGAGATCGAGACAGATGCTTCTGACTATGTTATTGGGGCAGTTCTTACTCAACAGGGGCATCCAATGGCATATCACAGTGAGACATTGTCTGACATAGTCCGCTTGTATCCCACTTATGACAAATAAGTGTATTCCAATTTGCAGGCATGTCACCAATGAAAGCATTACATTTTGGGGAAGGAAATAGTCATTCACACAGACCACTGACCCCTGCAGTTCATACAGACACAAGGGAAGTTTCAGAATGATTTCCATCAGAAGTGGTCCACATATCTGCAACAATTTCATTTGAACATCAAGTATAAGAAGGGCAGCACCAATATTGTTGCAGACTGCCTCAGTCGACCATCAAGCATGGTGCTAACCACCATTCTCAACTCTTATGGGAAAAATACTTCTAATTGGTCGCTTCTCTATAAGAGCTATCCAAAATTCAGCCACACATACAAGACACTCATTGAGGGTATGCAAGTTCCAAATTTTCACCTCCAGGATGCACTCCTATTTCACCTGGGACACCTTTTTGTTCCTTCAAGTGAGTGCTCCATGATGATTTGGGAAGTACACTAGAGTCGGGTCGTTGGGCATTTCAGGGTCGAGAAAAGAGTGGAATTACTGCAAAAGTATTTTGATTGGCTGAACCTTTGACAGGATGTTTGGAAGTACATCAGATCCTGCATTTCTTGCTCCATTGCCAAACCAACCATCAAGAAGCAAGGCCTCTATACTCCGCTACCTACCCCTTGTCAACCTTGGGAATCCATCTCCATCGATTACATATCGAACATTTCTTCTACTAAGCATGGAAATGATTGTGTTCTCATGGTTTTCGATAGATTCTCAAAGATGTTCATTATGTCGGCCTATAAGAATAATATCAGAGCAGAAGCCACTTCTAAAATCTTCTTTGAACGAGTGTGGGTGCAATTTTGGATCCCACAGTCTATCATATCATATCGGGATAGCAGGTTCTGTTAGTCATCAATAATTCTTGCTTTTGTAGATGACTAAATACTTATCCTAGATTTCTAGAAACAAAGTTTAAGAACATTGTGAGTTCTATAAATCTCACTGCCTTCATTATCCTTAGGATAAATTATTCACTATTTCATCATCCCATCATTTCAAGCTCAACTCACCAATCCCAGAAGACCCATCAAGGGCTCCTGTCACTCATTTTTTACATGATTTGTCACCTTTGACCTCAATCCTCTGTTTTGTTTTGCCTAACCCCTCCACTGCTACCTAAGGCCGCCAATTAGCCATCTCTCTTACATCTCCAGAAATGCCTCAAGAATTGATGGTCTCAAAACTATCTCTGTAGGCTCTTTAGATAAATCAAGATCTTTGGATTTTGGATCTTCAATACATCATTTTATCAAAAACTCTGTTTTACACCTAAGGATCCCAATTCAGGTTTTCAAGCAAAAGCCAAGTCTAAGGAACCTTCCACTAGGTCAGTTATGGTTTCATAGGTCATAGGGTTGTTTTGGTGTTCTAAAATCTTTGTTTTTCTTGTGTAAAGAGGTTGCATTCAAAGAAGAAGAAGGTCAAGTGACTTGGTCCTAAACTGATTAAAAACCCTTCAAGGAAGGCCTCCTTGGCCAAAACACAAAGTCTGCAAGGGACAATTGCCCTTGTTCACATTTCTGCAAAAATGATAAAGGTTGCCATCAACACAAGAAGAGGTAAGGTAATGGGATGAAATCATCACAAGAATACATCCACAGCAAATAGAAAGGCAACAGGCCTGTGTTTAAAGAAAATATGGGTTTTGTGATTGATTGACAAGATAGTGTTGCCAAACAAAGGAACATCACAAAGACCACAAGGACGGAAGACACCTCAACACTATCAAGAACATATTGAAGATTTTCATGAATAATAAATGAATTTTGAAGGGTTATAGAGAACTTAGAAGACAACACTGTTTACATTTCTCTAACATCCCTAAAACCTAAGATTTTGGAAAGATGGATAGAACAGCTCAAAAGAAGATGATAAATCCTCCTTCATAATAGCAGAAGGCATTCAAAGGATTCTCAAGGTGGATTTTAGGGTTTTTCAAAGATAGAATTGTTTCACCTACACCAAAGGAAGAGATGGTAAAATAATTTTAGTGTGATGGAGCTCTAACTTTCAAAATACATTCACAAGTCTTCTAAATGATCAAGACAAAGAAGAATGAGGTGTCAAAGTCAAAGCAATGACAAAGAGACCAAAAACCCTATGTTGTGGCACTTTCAGAAAATCAGAAGTGGCCAAGACAACACATGGCATGGTATGGTGGCTTAAAACTCTTTGTCAAAACAAATATGTTACTACCTAGAAAAAATCATTAAGGAGGTAAAGGGACATGTTTCAGGTCACCTGCAACCAAGAAGGCCAAAAGGATAAAAACAAGGTTTTCATTTTGATGAATATATGCCAAAGACAATTTGAGTAAGTGCCCAAAATTTCAAAGGTAAAAGAGATTAAAATGACATCTATGTCTTTACAACTAGCTAGCACCACAAAAGAAGAAGAAAAGATGCCTTGAGAAAGTCTCCAAAGCACTGCAAAAGACAGAAAAGTATCATTCAAAGGAAAAATATTAAAACATAAGAAAAGTGGCTTTATAAGTGTAAATTATTTCTCTCAAAGGGTATAAAGGTGTTTTTGTTTCATTTCAAACTTATTGAGCACTTAGTGAGGAGAAAGAAGCTTCAGGGAGAAAAACAGGGTTTTTAGGCTGTTTCTGGGCAGAGTGTTCCTGGCGTTGCGAAAATCACTAGCGCTACGCAAATACAGGCTGGCACTGTGTAAATGGGCCCTCCACCCATTCAAAATTACACTGAATTATGCTAATAAGCCCAGGCACTACACAAATATTGGGCATTGCACTAACAAGCCACTTGACTCGCCCGGAGACCGACAGACAGTGCACTTTCCTGGTGCTCCATCCGAAACCTCTGCACGACTGCTCGAGTGATGTGCTAACATGCCACCTGACACCTTTGCACGACTACCTAGGCACTACAAAAACGTAGGCCTGTCTCACCCAGGAGATTGGCAGATAGTGCATGCACCCAGCGTTGTGCTAACCATCGTGCATGCCTTGTCGGTGCTGCGCAAACAACCCGACCTGACAACACGGGCAGGGCGCTGCGCAAATGCTAGGAACCTTCAAAAGGAAAAATCTCTTGCCCTGATCTAATTTTTCATCCTCCATTCACCTCCAAAGTCTAAAAAAGGACCAAAAATTGGTAATTTGCCTCTTTTCCTTGTCCCCAAAGAAAATTTTCAAGTTAAATTTTAGTTTTTTATGGCTTCAAAGTTCAAACCCTAGATAAGTAAACCCTAGTTCTTGCATGCAAATGAGCCTTTGTGTTTAAAAACCTCCTTAAAGATAATTTTAATGTCATGTGAGAGTAAGTGAGTTAAGGTGACTACAATACACCTTTGAGAGGGCCTCCTAAAGCTACAAGGCCACTAAACCCCAAGAACCCTAGCCTCCACACCACTCATTCTCCAAAAATTGACTCTGTCACCTTTTTCACCTTGTTCCATCAAGCCCTAATTTGTAAACCAGTGTCTCCCACCACCATGTTAGGATATGAGAACAATAGTGGTAGTGATTAAGGTCAAATTTCTTTGAGACCAAAACATAAGGGAGGAAAAGTGAATAGATTGGAACCTCAAAGCACAGTGGCCATTACCTCCTCTCCTAGGATCGTGTCATGTTTTCAGAATGCAAGATTTTTTCAATTTTGAGAGAGGGTCAAGCAAGTAAACAGCCACCCTAAGCTCACAAGGCTCCTCATTCTCAATTTACACAGCAATCACTCAAGCCTTGCAGGAGTGGATTTTGAGATTTCAGCAGGTGTCATCTCTGAGGCCACAAGTATCCCAGCTATGGGTGAAAAGTGGTTTAAAAAGGGAAAATTGGACAAAGAATTTTTAGAGCCCTTTATCGAAACAAGGTATAGAGGAGGCAACAAAAAAATTTTCCTTTTTTCACACCTCAAACACATATTTTCCTCCTTGATGTTGGTTATCATGAAATACTTCACCTGTGAGGGGAGGTACTCCAAGCTCTATACCTATCATGTTAGACTCTTCATGCATTTCATAGGGGTTAAGGTGCTAAACTTACCCTACTATCTCTATAGGAGCATTGATAAAATTTCTTCTGTTGTCCGGAGGAGGAATCCCACACAACAAATGCATAGATTGTTCCACCATTCCCTGATCAAGATGGTGGTCTTACATCAGTTGGAGTAGCAGGGTATACCTTGGCATGTTTTCATAACCCATGAAGACTTTACAAACCCATAGCCTCCTCATCAACCAAATCTTCCATCCTCATCTGCACAAGTACCCTCACCATAGGCAAACCTCCCTTCCTCTCCTCTTGGTGCATCAAGTGAAGCAGGAAGTGCCAATGAAGAATCACAAGAAGATCAGGGTGAAGTTGATGAAATTAGTGAGGCAGAAACAGAAATTAATGAACATGGCAGTGATGAAGACAAAAACAGTGAGAATTTTGAGGAAGGCAGTGATGGTAATGATACCAATGAGTGAGCCCAAAGTGCAGAAAAGGATCATGCAGGTGGACAAAGTGATGTTGAAGAAAATGTGCATGAGAATGACAGTGAGCAAATTCATAGTGAAGACAGTGACAAAATGGATGAAAGTAATGAACATGAAGAAAAAACAGATGATGAACAGGAAATAGAAGAACAGGAAGAGGGAAATAATGAGGTAGAAACAGATTTTGAAGAGGGAGACAATGACAACGAGGATGACTCTGGCAGTACAGCTAGTGGGAGACAGAATAGCCAAGAAGATAGTTATGACTGTCATGACAACAGTCATGACAGTTATGACAACAACCATGACAGTCATGACACAAATCGGCCTTCTAGTGATGATAAAACTTAACACAGTATAGAATATGATGAAGAAAAGGACCCTAGTGATGAACAAGGCCAAAGTGAAGCAAGTGCAGGGAATGATAATCAAATTGAAGACCAAGATGGTAGAACTAAAGGTAGTAAAGGAGGTAATGATGATGATGGTGTTGGAGGTCAAGAAAGTAGAAATTAGATAGATTATGGGATGACTGATGACGATCATAGTGAAGGAGAAGGAGCTGATGATAGCACCAAGAGTCTCAGCCATAATGAAGACACTACTAAAACCACCCTCACTCATCTTGCATGCACATACCACAGATGGCCAAGGAAAGTGTTTGATGCCTCCAAAAGGCAAGGGGCATTGCCATATGCATCCATTCCAAGGCTTTAAAATGGAAAAGAGAATATGGACCAAGTTAAGAAAGGTAAGAAAGGCAAGCTATCTACTCAAAAGCCTCAATTCATTAACCTAGAAAATGACACTGAAGATAAGGAGATGGCCACTAGACTGTTACTCCAAATCAAGGATGCTCAAATTAGGGAGTGGGAGAGGTATTTTTTCATGTCCCAATACATCATTTAGTATTATAAGAATGAGCACAAACACTTCAAGAAGATAAAAGAGGCATGGCACTCCAGAAAAAGATGACAAAGTACTATGCCATGAAACACAAGCTTGTTTGTGCCAAACTAAAAGAAGCCCTCCATGAGGCCCAAAACCTAAAGGAGGAAAAAGAGCATGACAACCTTGGATTTTTGGCTGATGCTTCTCAAAATTTGTCCACGACCCCTTAAGGAAGGTCTCCACCAATTTTGAGAGGATTTGGAGCAAATTTTGTTTTTTGTGATATTTTAGGCTCATTAGCGGAGCACCACTGGCACTACGCTAACACATGGAGCATCTTCAGGAGAATAAATTGACCTTTTTGGACTCCTCACACCTAGTACATTATTCTCACCAAGTTTCAGATGATTTGGAGCAGGTTTGACCCCTAAAAAGGTCAAAAAACCTCTCTTTTATCACCTTTTTGCCATTGTTTTAGGCCTGGTGCTGCGCAAATGACAGCCTTGGAATTTTTGAATTTTTGACTAGGCTACAGAAGCTGGATTAGAAAACTACAAGTTTTTTTTGAAATTAGACTGATCAGGATTTCCAATGAGCCATCACGGAGCCAAATCCGACATCAGGAAGGGGTCCAAAACCCGGTTGCAAAAGACGTTATTTCCTGCTGAAAGTGGCGCTGCGCAAATGGATTGTTTAATGTGTTTTGGACCAAAAGTCAACAAAACACACTCATTTATTAAAAAATCATTTTTTAGTGTTTTTTGAAGCAAATCACTCTAGAATTAGGTGCAAGAAGTTATTTTGGCATTTATTTCATAGGATATTATGTGCCTTAGGCCTTGCATGGTCTCTTGGGCATTTATAACATTTATGAGGTTTTTAGGGTTTATAGAAGCCTCTTATGGTTTCCACCTACTCATTTGCTAGATAAGTAGAGCATGAGGACTTGATTGTAAATGTTGGCATTTGATGAGATTTGAGAGAAATACATGGTTTTTATGAGCTTGGAGAATAAATTGGTGTTGTGAAGTTGATGAATGGCTTGCTTGGACTGATGATGGAGAAGCTTGTTTGCAGGATTCCCTAGCTTGATTAATGGTTATGTATTCTTAACTTGTTTATTTTTTCTTGTTATCATGATGTTTCATCCTTCTTTGTTTCTATAGAACAGAAAATTATAGGTTGAGAAATGCTTCTTGAAGCACCTTAGTCCTCCTGTTTGCTATGGCCTTGATGTTTTCCTCTGCTGTGTGTGTTTAAAGAATTCTTAGTTTCTCTTTGAGCCTCTTTATGCTTGTTAGTTTCATCTATGGATTAATATTATAGTTTAAAAATATGATTCACGGTAATCCCTGCTTGTTTGTAACTATCTAAACTTTGTTTTGAAACCTCTCTTTGAAGTATTGCTTGCTATGTTAAGTCAAAGAGGTCTTGTTCTGATCTTGCCCTTTGTCCATGCCTATCAGTCTGCTTCAGAGTTCTTTATAGCTTGATCAACAATGTTTAGGAGTTTCCTCTTTGATTGATTAAGGTTATTGTGCTATCTCATATGTTTTCTCAATTCTGAAGGTGAATTTACTAAAGTTAGATAAGCTTTTATGCTTTCTATGTTTCATTGGAATGTTTATCTTGGATATTTATTTGTTCAAGTATTTTCATTGAGTAAATGGTTTGCCCTATATCATGATTAGTATCTTTTTCTTATCATATTTAAGACCTTCTTGGTCATGGGTAAATGAAAAAGGATACTTCACTTCCCTTTTCCCTACCTTGTTTTTCCCCCAACTTGATGTCCACCCCACTTCATACATTACCTTAAGGATCCATTAACCTTGCTAGATTGACCCTGTTATGCACTCTGATCTGTTATTGAGACACTCATGACTTTTATTGACTCTATATCCAAATGATTTAAAGACCTCTCACTCCAGCTATTCTACCTGTTCATCTTACCCAACCAAACAATCAACAAACCCTACACTTAACAACTAGCCTAAAATCAACCATCAAAATCAAACAAGAACACATCCTTTGCATCTAATATAGAGATCCCTCTCTAAGTCTAGAAGGCTAGGTCCTAGGACTCCAAAGACTGGTTTCATGTTGCCTTGTCATTTGGTATACCAATTTTCCAAATCATGGGGCTCCAACAGGTTTCTCAGCACATTTTGCTCCAGCCTCTGGTCAATGCTGAACACCAAGCTCACCAAGTCCACAGCTTTTCATCCCCAAACAATGGCCAAACAGAGGTCATCAAAAGGATGATTGTACACATTCCGTGCATGTACAATTCAAAGAATCCACGCACGTCGGATGATATCCTTCCATATGTACAACATAGTTATAACTGGGCTCTCCACAGCTCAACTGGCCATAGCCCCTTTTAGGTGGGCCTGGGGTTCCAACCACTATGTCCCATTGACATAGCCATGTCATTTGTGGCTACTCGGGCCGATTCAGCTCATGTCGAGTCTGAAGCTAACAAAGAGAAAAACTTCATTGATCACATTCAACACATCCTCCAATAGGTTCATGACATATTGGACAGAGCCAATGCTAAGTACAAGCAACGACATGATCATCATCGAGTGCCACACCACTTCAAGGTAGGCGAAAAAGTGTGGCTAAATTTGTAGAAGGAACGCCTCACTAGACCCCACCTCAAGCTTCGCCCACTCTGATATGGGTTGTACACCATCACCAGGGCTATAGGGAACAATTACTTCGAGCTTTGTATTCCACCATTCCTTGGTCTGCACCCAGTATTGAATGTGGGCTGCCTTCGGCCCTATTTCCACCTCTACTGGACACCTCTAATATTGCAGAAAAAATCACACCAACATAGTTAAACCCATATTTCATGGAACTGGCCACCACAGATTGTATCATGGACATGCAAATAAATAACACTTGCCAGCAAAATATCCAACTATATCGGGTTGTCAAAGCTGGTCAACTCCTGCACCAAGGCAAGTGGTTCACCAGGGACCAAGTTCAGCAAAATTTTCCCCATCTCATGGAGGAACTCAACACAATGGGGACCATTGATTCCTAAGGGGGGAGGAATGACCTAGGTGTGTATTAGTGGACACCCACCTATTCCACTTGGATCCCCACCATTGTTTCTTTTAGTTTTTCAGTTTCCTTAATTATAACAAAGTTTAATATTTTTAGCAGTTTTTTGGGTCCTAAACTTCTAGAGCCATTTTGAGGCCCTAAACGAAATTTTTTGGGCATCCCTTCTACGGCTAATATGTCCAATCTGAAATTGATATATTTTGTTATTGGTTGTAGTCCTCAGATAGATATTTCTAACGATGTTTCATGTGCATCAAATCGAGATAGTATGCCAAAGTTACGACCCTAGGAAATTGATGTACCAATTTACCCCGATGGGGCCCATATTCTGGTTTTTCATCTCCTAGGGTTAGAATTTTGGATGTTTAGGTTTTTCCATTGTTTCTAAATAATATATAGGCCTTTGAGCCTCATTTTAACATGGAATTTAGACGTCTATAGACACCACATCTCTTCTCAAAGATAAGCTACCAGAGCCCTAGCCAATTTATTTCCATTCTGTCTATAAAATTTTTTTATTTCTTTGATATTAATGAAATGAAGTGTTAGTTCCACTGTATTTTTATATTTATGGTTATACGTGTATTCTGTTGCATTCCTGCATAAATCTAGATCAGTGGTATCAGAGCGGTTTTCTCATTCTCTATCCTTCTTTGCATGTCCCCAACGAGGTCGGGGTATAAGGAATTAGGGCTCAATCTGGTTGAACCTTTGCAAGATCAGCCTCGCAAACCCCTATGGCCGCCCATGGGGGACAAAAATAAAGATGAGGGGGTAGGATATCCTATCAAAATAATGCTTGAGGAGGCCCTCGAAAAACAAAGTAACACGATGATGGATAACTTTTCCTAGATCCTTCAACGACTGGCCATTGGTGATGCATCTGCATCCAGCAACCACTCTAGAGGTGCAACTTCTTTTCTGGTACAAGTAAACTTTGACATTCCCATATTTGAGGGCCAAATAGATGTCGACACCGTAGATAGATGGTTGAATCTATTATAAGGTTATTTCTTAGTTCATGAATTTTCTGACTAGGAGAAGATTATTTTTTCACTCCTCAAAGCTACCCCCCATGTCAAGGACTGGTGGGAAACCTACTGTGAAAAAAAGGATGAGGGGGAACCCTCTCTATTCTCAGTCGTACCCGCTTGGAATTATTTCCAAGGTTCCATTAAGGAATATAATTATCCTATGGTGAGCTATGAGGACAAGTACATACAATGGACTACGAGGCAGTAGCAAAGGGATCAAGATGTACATGAGGTGACGAATATGTTCCATACCCTGCGCACAAAGTTGGGTATCAAATATTTGGAGAAACATTTGGTGTTGAAGTACCGTAGTTGTCTACACATATACATTTAGGAGGAAATGTAGTTCCTCGACATCTCCTCTCTTAGTATGGCATACCGGTATGCTGCCAAGATTGAGTAGAAATTCAAACAGAAGAAGCGATACTTTGGATCTGTGAATCAAAAGAAAGGAAAAGGTTCCCCCAAACAACAGAATAAAGGAAAAAGCCAAGGTATGAAGACCCAAGATAACCTACCAAAGTCGCAAGCAAAGAACAACACCATGAAGCCAAAGAAGGACATGGGAAAGTGGTGTGAGTTCCATAAGAGCTCCACTCACAACACAAGTGAGTGTCGGGCCAAGCAGTCACTAGTGGCCGATATGAGGGCTTCTGAATCAGATGCATGCTGTGACTCTAAATCATATCCCGACAAGGGGAATGAAAAATGGGAATATTATTGATGCGGATCCCAATGCCACTATGGTCATTGCAAATATCTAGAAGGAGGAACCAGGAGATCCAAAGGAGGAGGAGCGTCTCTTCCACTCTCAGATGTGGGTAAAGGGTTCCCCACTACAGTTCATTTTCTAGAGTGGGAGCTAAAATAACCTCATTTTAGCAGAGTTTGTGAAGCATTTGGGCTTGCCGACCATGGAACACCCACATCCGTACACCATCGGGTGGCTTCACCAAGGATGGAATCTCTACGTCAGCCAGCAGTGCTACCTTCCCTACAGCATCAAGCCCTTCACAGATGAGGTATTATGTGACATTTCTCCTCTTGATGTTTGTGATGTATTATTAGGTCAGCCATACTTGTGGAAGTGACATGTTGTGCATTAGTCTCGACCTTGCACTGTTATTGTTACTTTGGGCAATAAGTTGTAAAGGATACCAGAGGTACACTGCCTGTGGCTATCTCTTTGGTTACTGCAAAACAATGCAGTAACCTCATTTCCAAAACTAGGAAATTTATTTTCCTGATGATCCGCCCCCAGGGAAAAAATAATAATGTGGCCACAACCTCCAGACAGGGCTCCTCTACACGACAAAAACAAATGGACAAGGCCGTGGAGGAGTACGAGGATATCTTCACCTCACCCATAGGATTGCCTCTGCACTGTCAGGTCAAGCACCCCATAAATCTGAACCCAGGTGCATCGTTGCCCAATGGACCGATCTATCGGTGCTATGTTCTGGAGAACGATGAAATCAAGACACAGATTCAGAAGTTGCTACAAAAAATTCACATCCTACCAACTTCATCACCCTATGGGAGCCCAATCGTGTTAGTGCCAAAGAAGGATGGGACTTGGAGACTCTGTATTGACTATCTGGCGTTGAACAAGATCACTGTCTAGAATAGGTGCCCGATCCCACGTATTGATGACCTTCTGGATCAACTCAAAGGGGCGAAATATTTCAGCAAGATCGACTTGAACTCTGGGTATTACCAAGTACCAATCGAACCCTCCGATATGTGGAAAACTGCCTTCAAATACAATAAGGACCTTTTCGAATGGTTGGTTATGCCTTTCGGGTCGATGAATGCTCCCACAACCTTCTTGAGGCCGATGGATGACATCTTGGGGCCATTCACCAACTCATTTGTTGTAGTGTACTTGGACGACATCCCAATCTTTGGCCAGACTTTGGAAGAGCACCTCCACCACATCCGACAGGTCCTCCAAACACTGTGGCAACACAAGTTGTGTGCCAATTTGGAGAAGTGCACTGTAATATTCCTAATTAGCTTTCAGCTAGTTGGAATATTAAAATTTTCTTTTTCCAATTAGATAGATGAATAATTGGGTAGGGAGACCCATAAATATCCTTAGTAGAAATAAAACCACTTCTAATGTGAATGTGGATCATCTTATCAGCTCGATAAAGCACCCTTATGTGTGAATAAAGGTTGAAGCATGTGGATAGGGTCAAGTTTGACCAAATCAACAATGCTGGTATGGAGGTAGTGGAGAGTTAATGAGGGACAATGCAATGTTAGTGGGAGGGAGTCTCCATGAGAGTAGTAACTATAATTTGTGGGGCCAAGGGTAAGGAATATCACAAAGCATATAAGGAAGGGGATGGTAGCCATATAGGGGATTATGATTATTGTTGATGTCTTGGTATTTTATGACTTCTTTCTCGCTTTAGCTGTTTAGCGGAGTCTGTTGTGTTGTTTAGCACAAGGGTGTTTCCGAGCGGAAATCCCACCCTCATCCTCGAGGGAATTTGAGTGCCTACTCAAGAGAGGTATATTGAGCTGCATTTCCACCATCCAGCATCAGGCCAAGCTTCAGCCACCATCCACAATGTAGTCTCTTTCAGGATTGTGTTTTTTTGCAAGGCAGTAGCAGTGGAGGAGTGATAGTGTAATATCCCAAAATGGGAATAGCAACAATACAAGACATAAAATACAAATAGAAGTGATAAATAAACACATAAAATGTAATAATATCATATATCCATCATTTTAATGTCATACCAGCAAATGTATACAAGATCTTGAGGAAATAATCACTCAAGTTAGGCAACACAAGCCTTAAGAGAACATGTACATGAAATATGAAGAACACGACTACACAAATAATTACAAAGGCTATGAAAAAGTAGTTTTGTTGAGTATAATTTCTACTAGAAAGTTTCAATACATATATCTGAAAATATATGGCTCATACCATACCGGGAGTGAAGATCTAAGCTCCCAAACACAATTTCAATACAACCTGGGAAGGATTTCCTGAAATATGAAAATGTGCCAACATGTCAGAATGCAGCCCTAGGACTGAATAGCAGCTGCAAATCAATATCTGGATGGATATGGTTGAATATGATACATGTGATGAATGGACCTCCTCCAATAGGTCCTTCAAGTGAAAGGTTGATCCTAACACTGAATATCTCACCCTCCAAATCAAGCACTGAAACCCCCACTACAAATGCTCACTGAAATAACACATTCAAGGAGAGGTACTGCACTTTAGATGATGGGAAATGTATTGGAAAATTTCCAAGATGTGAAATATGCTCCAGAATATTCCTCACGATCTCCCAAAGAGAATAATGCTTCCTCCTCTGAAAAACTAGCTCCGGAAGTAGGTTTCTCAACCCTCCACCGCAACACCCTGCAATACAACCTAGCTCTAATCAGAAACTGCATTGTAGCTAAAGGAGGTAGCTTGGCCTTAAGCCTGAGTGTGGAGAAATAAATTAAAAATCTCCCCAAAGAGGCCTCTAAACAAAGGAGATGGGATTCCCTCTCTGGAACACCCGGTGCTAAACAGCACAACAATCTTAACTAAACAGCTGAAGAATGCACAATTGTCATTCAGACCATAAAATCAATAATCAATAACATGCCTTACTATGGCTGCCTTGCCCTCCTTTTAAAAAAGTGTGAGCCTTATCACCTTGGGTCCCACTCATTATGGTTTCCACCATCATGGAATCTTCCTTCTACTATCATTGTGCTGTCTCCATTGATGATCTCCACCATCCATTCCAGCATTGTTGACTTGGTCAAACTTGACCTTGTCCACATGAATTTGCCCCTGTTCACACATGAGGGTGCAAGATAAAACTACTATTATGATCCCTTTTCACATCATGATGGATTTTATTCCTATTTAAGATATGTATGGGCCTCCTTACCCATTTATTCATCTACTAGGTATCAAAAACAAAATTTTATATTCTTATTAGCTGCATGCTAATTTAGGAATATTACAGTCCTCCCCTCCCAAATGTTGGTTGTCCTCAAGAAACTGCAAGGATAGAACTAAAGAGCCTCCTCTCCTCCTCCTGTAGCATCCTCATATGATAAACTCCTCCAAGGAACATAATGTTGTCTCATCAATACATCTCCGAATTGCCCCTCCCAAGTATGCAAGCTAGCTTTTGGTGAGCATCCCAAATAGCTATCATCATGTAGAAGTAAAACATCCATGGAGGAAACTACGTGCTGGCTAGAGGCCTTATTGAGTCATAATATCTGATATATATTGGTATCTATCATCCCCATTTAAATCTCCCATCCCCAAGCTATCATCCATACAAAATGAGTCACCCTCCAGAATGGTAACTCATGAAGAATCTCCTCCACCTTTGGCTCCTGCAATGTAGGTGGGTTTAATAACTGAACATGGTAGAAAAAATAGCCTACCCCACATTGTCTCTCTCTCCACTCATGATAAGTGTAGAGTAGCTTCTGATCTTGGGCTCCAATAATGTTGCCTTCAAATAGCAATAAGAAGACTGGATCTCCAAATATCTTCTCTCCAATGCCATGACCCATGCTAGCCCAAACCATCCCATATATGATGAATAAGAAATCATCACCATATGGCATCCAAATGAGAAAAATACTGAAGGTTCATGTAGTGTTGGAAGGTACCAATAGTTTCCCAAGTGGTCACAATGCAGTTTTTTTAACTATTGTTTTAGAAAATAACATGGCAAGTTGTTTCTTAACAAACTACTAGTTGTGTATGTTATCACATCTACTAGTGAATAGTAAATGGATTTGTATATCAACTAAGCATACAGGAAATAATACAAAACTTTCCCAAATTCATACAAGAGATGGCTATCCCCATCATATATTTTGGCCCAAAATTGACCATGAAGCCCAAAGAGAGGCTTTCCCTCTTGTGGAGAAATGCACTGTATAGAAATGGTAAGAGAATGCAAATATTGTGTTAGAAAATCAATAAATTCAAAAAACATAACTCTTACCATGTACTGAAAGGAATATGATAATAAGATCCATGAATAAGCCCTTCATATTGGTATGACATACTCCCATGAAGAGGAATGAATCATATGTTGCATGAATATATTTCTTCTTATGCTTGGAAATCCAAGTCAAGAAGAGCATATCACAATATGGATGTCTTTATCCACTAATCCATCACTCTCACCTCCTCCTTGTCCACCAAGTGCATCATATGTGAAGTGATCCTAGGAACACTCCATAAATAAACCCAAGCTCCCAAGTGACAATGTTGTCGGTCTCTGCAATAAGGCTCCTGTCACCTCATAGCTCCATTCTTTGACATGTCCAATGTCAAAGTCATCTACCATAATGTTGCTGCATATGGGAGATTCCTTCCAAAGTGGAAGTACCTCCTGATCTTCCAAGGCTAAGGAGTAGCCCCTTTGCACCATGATAGTGCCATCACCTACTCCTGCAACATCATGCCAAGCATGGGAGAGGATCAACCCAAGAAAACCCAAGGTAACAACATCTCTTGCTACTCCCTTATCTCTCCCTCATACAAGTCATGGAGTAATATCATGATGGTTGACTTGTAGAATGCCCCATACAAAAAAATATTATGTTGCCATAATATATGGGTTACATGCAATGCCTCAATCCATAACATACCTTTTGGCAAAGGGTATGTCACATGATGGCAAAACTCTTTTAAGAGTAGCCAACGCAATCTTCCATCCTGCTGCCCTGTGTCATAGATCTACAAGGGGCTTTCCAGCCTCTTGCTCATCAACATCACCCATCCAACCAATAGTGAGTGTCTATCATCATGCCCAACATTGGCATCCCTCAAATGAAGAATACCATTATAGTAATGGGAGATAAGAGGTATCTCATCAACCATTTGCCTATCCTCTACTACACATGTGGAATGATCATTGGAATGCCCCACTAATGGCTGGGCCCCCAACTCATCACTGCTACTCAAGGAAAGTGTTGCTGATCTCCATGATGGTGCTCTTGATGTTTCAAGAACATGTTCACTGTTGAACATATATTTTTTGCATTGCATTGCCTAGGACAATGCTCATCCCATCCTCCACAAATCTACACTCCAACCTCAAGAGTTGTGTGCAGCTCAACAATGAGTGACCAAGAAGAATGTTTTTCTCTTCCTTGAGTCTATCATGGCACCTCAGCACAGTGATAGTGTGCTACTCCAAATCAGCAGATTATATTGACCCTAGGTCATGCAATGGCATACGACCCTCCATAATATCTGCTGAAATAACAGGAAATGGAAACTTAGGCATACCTTGGTGAAGCTTGGGATCATTTTGTATGGCTACAAGAGTTCCTTCCTCCAATGTGATGGTTCCCCCAAATACTGGTGTTGTTGGCTGCTCCTCCATAGTTGCATCAGCGCTGGTACAAGTCTCCTCAAGTGGTGGTGAGGGCTTCTCCTCCTCTGATTTCTCCCTGCCAAATTTTTTAATCACCCTTTGAGTAAATTCCGCAAAAGTAGTCACTCTTGCATGACTCAAATAGATAAACCACCAAGTTTTTGCTTCACCATCAAGATGTAGTGCTACAATCTCTACAGCCTCTCTTTCTACCACTAGATGTAGTAGGAAGAATTCTGTAATGTTCCAATTTAGGAACAACTCATGAATCATGCAGTTAAAAATGAATTTTCAGAAAAATATGCTTTAGAACAAGAAAATAACTCTTTTATACTTTATATCAGACCATATACAAACTCAATCCAAGATTTTAGCTGAAAAAAATAAGACTAGGTGGGTTAAACAGATCTCCCACACCTAGTTATCTTTAAGAGAAGGCCCAATGAGGGGCTGCAGCAAGTAAAACGCTCTACTGAAAGTGTATAGATATATTAGTGCATAAAATGTGTTGATAGACACTCAAAAACTTATTTCAAGTACAGCAACAACTTAGATCTGAATTTAGGATCCAAAAATTGAGGAAAAGCAGTGATTTCGACCATAAAATAGATGTATTTAGAAATATAGGTAACATTGAGGGAAATTCCGGGAGGGTATTTTATAGTAGGTCATGAGGGACCTATTCTCTTAATTTGAGCTTAAAAAAAGCATTCTAGCTATGTTAAACAGTTCCTCCATCCCCGGATATGCTTAAAAATGCTGATTTCCCATGACTTTGAGTATGCAGAAAATGGTTGAAGCATGCATAGCATAATTTATGAATAAATTAGAAAACATATGTCTAAAAAATTAGATATTAAGTTTATTATAACATAGAATGAATAAAAATAGAGATTCAGCTCCTTTGATACATCAAATAGATCATTCGGCAAGGAGATTTCATGAAAGAACAAATACAAGTAACAGATCTGCAGAATATGGATCTGAAAAATGCAGAATCATTGAAACTCTGAGTATATGAGCTGAAATTTCCAAAATTACAGAAGAGGCTGAAGTACAAACTTTCCAGAAGAAGGGATGGCCCTTCCTCAAGGAAATGAGCACCAAACTAGGGTAGAAACCCTGCTGCAGCAATGCACTGGAAAATAACGCAGTTTTTGAAGTATACTGTGCAGTTGATGTTGGAAGGTACTTTGGCCTAATGCCAAGATATGAGTATGAAGCTCAAGTCTTCCTCACTAATCTTTCAGAGAAAGGAATACTCCCTTTTCTGCAAAACTAGATCTGGAAGTGGTGTTGAAAACCCCTCACTGCAACACCCAGCAACACACTATTATTTTTCTGCAGAAATAACGTTGTCTTGATGGAGGAAGCTTGGCCTCAAGCCTAGATGTGAGGCATTTCATAACATACTCCTTCAAGAGCTCCTCAATGAAGGAGGAGGAATTCCTAAACAAGAAATTCCTCTCTCTAGCTAAACAGCCAAAGATTTTGAGTTGCCCAAGCAATCTCAAAATCAAATTATCTTCAACAACCTTTCCTTGTGGCCTCCCTCTTTATTTTATAATAGTAGGGTTTGGAAAACCCTAAAACACCTCCATTTAGTTAACCTTTTCACATGGAGGGTCTCCATTTAAAACTGCGTTGATCAATGGGGAGGTTCAATGTATTTGGACACTGCTGAGATTTGGTCATGTTGACCCAGTCAACCTTCTTCATTCCTTTTCACACTAAGTGTATTTTATTGAAATGGCCCAGATTTTTCCATGTTCACATTGGGAATTGACTTATTTTGCTGATTAGGAGTCTTAGAGTTCCTCCTTTACACTTTTATTCATGAGTTAAGAAAACTGAATTTAAAATGCAATATTCCCATTAGCTGCAAAAATTGGGAATATTACAGTCTCCCCTGGAAAAATGTTGCTTGCCCTAAAGTAACTCTTATTGTAGATGCAAACCATCTATTCCCCTCCAAATGGCATCCACATAAGGAAGGCTTCCTCCATTTGCTGCAATAGGTCATGTATGTTTGGTTCCAAAGCTGTCTTCCACAAATGCATGAGATGACTTCCAACTGTAAGGTTAGATGTCCTCTTCTTATCATGAAAGTACAAATTGACAATTACATGATGCCCAAAACCATCATAAACACATGAGAGACATGAAATAAAGTAGCTCCTTCCATAAAGGAAAAGTTTCATCATGCAAGAACATTCCTCCATCCATGTTTTATGAACTTGATTAAGCATTGTTATGCTTTCATTCTTAGCCTTGTTGGCCTTGTTGGATCCAAACTCCATCATTCCAGTGTTATGCAAAAGAAGAAGGGAAGGAGTAGTATGGGTAAACAAAGATGTCAAACCATATTCCCCTAATTATAACCACCGGAGCAAGGCCCTTTGCTGCCATCCTCCATCTCCTCCATGTAAGATGAGCAAGCCAAGATTTCCAAAAGATGTTGTACATGCCCTTCCTTGCTGCAATATATCTTTATTACATAGGACATGAATCAGAAAAATATGAGTTATGGGGTGGTCACCATACTCATTTAAAAGCAACCAAAGCAACAAGAGGTATTTCTACCTTCTTTCCTCCTCATGTGCATCATGAAACCAAACTATACTAATGGACATATGATATTTCACATCAGCCCAATACAAAGTATTATCATCAATGCACATCATGAGATCAATATGCCAAATTTTACACAATGCAAAACACATAGACATAGGAGATGTCATGTGGTGGCCATACTTCCTCAAGTGAAACAAAATTATACATGCCTTCTCTTGCTGCAACATATCATTGAAATCCAAGGCATGATTCAAAAAATGATGAGCTATTGGGGAGTAACCATACTCACCCAAGAGCAGCCATAGCAACAAGGACTTTTGCAGCCCTCTTGCCTTATCAACCTGTGGATCATGGAGCAATAACACAATGATGGATATGTGAAATGTCTCATCAACATAGTACAAGCAAGCTCCCTCATACCACATCATGTGGGAGTCATTCCTCCTCCCAAGCCAAAGTTCATGCATGAAACATACCTCCAACATAAATTCATGTGGATAAATGAGACATATTTCAAACATGGGTGAATACATGGACATGAGATTTAACATGTGATGTCCAAACTTTCATTTTAACAACCACACCAACCATGCTTCCTTTTCATATACTCTATTAATGATGCATAAAGCATGAGATAAGAGAATGAGAATCTTTGGGTAGTGATCATGCTTACCCCAAAGCAACCAGTGTTGCCATGCCCCCTTATTCATTTCATGACCATTCTTCAAAGCATAGATCAAAAAAATAGGTGCCTTTGGAGAGTGATAGGAGTCTCCCAAGGGAAACCAGCGTAACCAAGCTTGCTAGCCCATATATGTCTGCAAGTGATCATGTGATCTCTTGCTCATCATCCTCATCCACTCACTCCAATATGGAAGATGAGTGATGTGTTGCTTAATCATGGCATCCTCCCTTTGTAGAATACCATCTCTTTTGAACCAATGAAGAACCTTTCATCTCATGAAATATTGAAATGCATTTTTGTTGAGATCTCTTAGTGAGACCTTTCTTCCATCTATGGCCTTCCAAAACCAATGAGGCTTTCAATCTGCATTAATTAGAAGTCTCTCTTTGAGCTATAGCATGCTCATTGAGAGAGGGTCATCTAGAGGGGAGAAAATGCTTCTCATCTCAAGATGTCTACTCTTCATCTTCTTCTTCTCCACTGCTTCAAGGTTGAAGCTGCCTCTAGAATGCTCCAAGAGAGCTGAAGCCTTTTTGTCACAGTCACTAAGTGACAGCGCTGTAGATCTGAAAAGTGATGCATCTACTGTCTCAAAGCAAGTTTCATTACTGATCTCACAATCAGCCATTTAACATAGGATAGTACTAATCCCCTTTCTTGAGACCCTACATCTCAACCCAAGAGATTGAATGCAGCTCAACAATGATGCATAGGGATAGTTTCCAATATCCTCCTTAATTAGATCAAGTGTCCTCTACGTTGTGACATATCTTTGCTTCAAATCAGCATTTTGATTTAATCCTTAGCTATGCATTAATCTTGAAACAATATGTGCTGAAATTTCAAGCATACCTTGGATCAACTAATATGTGGGAACCTCTCGACAGAACACAAGAGTTCCTCCATTCGGATCAATGATGCCTCCAACTGCTAGCAAGAATGATGGCCTCGTTTCTTCAAGCATACCAGTGCTGGTATCTTCATTCTCCTCCTCATGCATCTCCTGATTCATGCATGGGTCTCCATATGTTGAGAGCTCAAGACTACCTTGCAAAGATGCAAGTGCCTCTTCTCTAGATGCAAGAACCTTAGCAGCAGATGGTGAAAATGGAGATCTAGGACTCTCAGGTCTTCTAATTTGCTGATAGGAATTGCTAGGGCTTCCTTCTTCTTCTTGAAACCTCATGCAGGTCTCACTGCAGCTTGGTTTTTCTTGAAACCCTCTAGGAGTCTCGGTGCATCTTCTTTCTCTCTTCTGATTTACCTCTTTGGAGAGGCTCTTCTTAGATCTGAACACTGATGAAAGTAAACTCATCCTCTCCATAATTATGATCTCTGTTTCTTCTCTTCTCTTCTCTGATATTGATGTAAAGTTCCCTTTTCAGGAATATCAAAATTCTATTCCAGAGATTGACTGCAGGGACATTTACTGGATATGTCACCTTTGAAAAAAGGATGAGATCCAGAGGCTACCTGGCCATCTGCAGACTCTGTATATAGAGCTTGAAATATTCCTCCTTTATGGATTCAACACTTTGGCTTGAAGCCACAGGCTGAGCCAAAGATTTTGCTCTGATACCACTGTAATGTTCCAATTTAGCAACAACTCATGAATCATGCACTTAAAAGTGAATTTTCAAAAAAATATGCTTTAGAACAAGAAAATAACTCTTGGATACTTTATATAAGACCATATAAAAACTAAATCCAATATTTGAGCTGAAGCAAATAAGACTAGGTGGGTTAAACAGATCTCCCACACCTAGTTATCTTTAAGAGAAGGCCCAATGAGGGGTTGCAGCAAGTAAAATGCTCTACTGAAAGTGTAGAGAGCTATCAGTGCATAAAATGTGCTGATAGACACTCAAAAACTTATTTCAAGTACAACAACAACTTAGATCTGAATTTAGGATCCAAAAAGTGAGGAAAAGCAGTGATTTCGACCCTAAAATAGATGTATTCAGAAATATACGTAAAATTAAGGGAAATTCCAGGAGGTTATTGTATATTAGGTCATGAGGGAACTATTATCCAAATTTCAGCTTAAACAAAGCATTATAGCTATGTTAAACAGTTCCTCCATCCCTAGATATGCTTAAAAATGCTGATTTCCCATGACTTTGAGAATGCAGAAAATGGTTGAAGCATGCAGAGCATAATTTCTGAATAAATTATACAAAATATGTCTGAAACATCAGATCTTAAGTTTATTATAACATATAATGAAGAAAAATAGAGATTCAGCTCCTTTTATACATCAAATAGATCACCCGGTAAGGAGATTTCATGAAAGAACAAATACAAGTAACAGATCTGCAGAATATGGATCTGAAAAATGTAGAATCATTTAAAATATGAGTATATGAGCTGAAATTTCCAAAATTAGAGAAGAGGCTGAAGTACAAACTTTCCAGAAGAAGGGATGGCCCTTCCTCAAGGAAATGAGCACCAAACTAGGGTAGAAACCTTGTTGCAACAATGCAATGGAAAATAACGCAGTTTATGAAGTATACTGCACAGTTGATGTTGGAAGGTCCTTTAGCCTAATGCCAATATCTGAATATGAAGCTCAAGTCTTCCTCACTAATCTTCCAGAGAAAGGAATGCTCCCTTTTCTGCAAAACTAGATCTGGAAGTGGTGCTGAAAACCCCTCATTGCAACACCCAGCAACACAGTATTATTCTGCTGCAGAAATAACGTTGTCTTGATGGAGGAAGCTTGGCCTCAAGCCTAGATGTGAGGCATTTCAGAACATACTCCTTCAAGGGCTCCTCAATGAAGGAGGAGAAATTCCTAAATAGGAAATTCCTCTCTCTAGCTAAACAGCCAGAGATTTCGAGTTGCCCAAGCAATCTCAAAATCAAATTATCTTCAACAACCTTTCCTCGTGGCCTCCCTCTTTATTTTATAACATTAGGGTTTGGAACACCCTAAACCACCTCCAATGAGTTAACCCTTTTCACATGGATGGTCTCCATTTAAAACTGCACTGATCAATGAGGAGGTTCAATGTATCTAGACACTGCTGAGA
This sequence comes from Pinus albicaulis, assembly GCA_034641835.2. NCBI lineage: Eukaryota > Viridiplantae > Streptophyta > Pinopsida > Pinales > Pinaceae > Pinus > Pinus albicaulis. The sequence goes on from CM076580.1 coordinate 477,190,331, forward strand.
TTTGGTCCTGTTGACCCAGTCAATATTCTTCATTCCTTTTCACACCTAAGTGTATTTTATTGAAATGGCCCAAATTTTTCCATGTTCACATTGGGCGTTGATTTATTTTGTTGATTATGAGTTTTATAGTTCCTCCTTTACAATTTTATTCATGAGTTAAGAAAAATGAATTTAAAATGCAATATTCCCATTAGCTGCAAAAATTGGGAATATTACAAATTCATCTAGCTTTCTAACCCAAGCCTTTGTTGTACATGTGGATGACCCATCAAAAGTAGACAATAGAAATCTATTGCCCTTGATTCTCGTACTACTACAAGGTCTCCTTTCTTCCTCAAGCTGGATGAACTGTGGGAGGGTTATAATATCCTTGAAAGCTATAGGTTGAGATTTATAATTAGCAAGGTATTCACTTAGAATCTCATGATCCAAGTGTCCTCCATCTCCATGAATTTTGTCTTCTTTTTCAAAAGAAAAGGGCATAGTTCCATTGCTTCTTTCCACTCTTCTTTGCTTGACCTCTTTGGTGAGGCCTTTCCTAGATCTGAAAAGAGATGAGATAAAACTCATTCTCTCCATCATTCTGATATTTCTCTTCTTCTTCTTCTTATTCTCCTGATAGCATAATGGCTGAGATCCACAGGTTGAGCCAAGATTATACTCTAATACCACTGTAATATCCAAAAATGGGAATAGCAGCAATACAAGACATAAATTGGAAATAGCAGTGATAAATAAACACATAAAATGTAAGAAGATCATATAGCCATCATATTAATGTCATATCAGCAAATGTATACAAGATCTTGAGGAAATAATCACTCAAGTTAGGCAACACAAGCCTCGAGAGAACATGTACATGAAATATGAAGAACACTGCTACACAAATAATGCCCAAGGCTATGACAGCGCAGTTTTATTGATTATAGATGCTACTGGAAAGTGTCAATACATAGATCTGAAAATATATGGCTCATACCATATCGGGAGTGAATATCTAAGCTCCCAAACACAATTTCAAGACAACTCAGGAAGGATTTCCTGAAATATGAAAAAGTGCCAAAATGTCGGAATGCAGCCCTAGGAATGAATAGCAGCTGCAACTCAATATCTGGATGGAGATGGCTGAAGATGATACATGTGATGAATGGAACTCCTCCAATATATCCTTCAAGTGAAAGTCTCATCCTAACACTGAAGATCTCACCCTCCAAATCAAGCACTGAAACCCCCACTGCAAATGCTCACTGAAATAACGCAGTCAAGGAGAGGTACTGCGTTGTAGATGATGGGAAATGTATTGGCCAAGTGCCAAGATGTGAAATTTGCTTCAAAATATTCCTCACTGATCTCCCAAAGAGAAGAATTCTTCCTCCTCTGAAAAACTAGCTCCGGAAGTAGGTTTCTCAACCCTCCACCTCAACACCCTGCAACACAACTCAGCTCTAAACAAAAACTGCGCTATAGCTGAAGGAGGTAGCTTGGCTTTAAACCTAAGTGTGGAGAAATGAAGTACAAAGCTCCCTCAAGAGGCATCTCAATAAATTATATGGGATTCCCGCTCGGGAACACCTAGTGCTAAACAACACAGCAATCTCAACTAAACAGTTGAAGAATGAAAAATAGCCATGCAGACCATAAAATCAATAATCAATAACATGCCTTACTATGGCTGCCTTGACCTCCTTATAAAAAAGTGTGAGCCTTCTCACCTTGGGTCCCACTCATTAGGGTTTCCACCATCATGGAATCTTCCTCCTACTATCACTGCGATGTCTCCATTGATGATCTCCATCATCCATTCCAGCGCTGTTGACTTGGTCAAACTTGACCTTGTCCACATGTATTTTCCCCTGTTCACACATGAGGGTACAAGATCCAGCTATTATTATGATCCCTTTTCACATCATGAGGGATTTTATTCCTGTTTAAGATATGTATGGGCCTCCTTACCCATTTATTCATCTAGTAGGTGTCAAAAACAAAATTTTATATTCCTATTAGTTGCATGCTAATTTAGGAATATTACAGATTGATCCAATTATGAGATTTTTTTACAGTGGAGGGAGCAACCCTTCATACAGGAGGCCAACAAGGAGGGTCCTTGAGCATTATTTAGTCATCTGGCATTAGGCCAAGCTGCTTCCATCACCTACAACGTAGTCTCTTTTAGGAACTTCGTTATTTTATTGGGCAGTTGCAGTGGAGGGCTTAGTGCCCCAGTTTGTGAGTTAGATTTCCAGTGAGGGGAGCAATCCTTCATCCAGGAGATCTATGGGAGGAGTATCAGCAATTTCCATATCAAATCAGCCACCTCCTCTCAGTTATCTAGTTGCAGATATTATTCAACCCTAGGGTTGCATTTCATCATTTTGAATTTTTGGTTATTTCCGGAAACCCTTCCTGGGCTGTCTTGGAAATGTGCTCAGGAGCTTAGATTTCTATTCCCGAAACTTTTTGAGCTCTATATTTTTATATCAATATATTTATATTTTCCTGCTGCAATTGTACTCACTGGGACTGTGTTGTCTTGTTTCTCCGGCATTTTGTATAGTAGCAACATATCATGTTTGGGCGTATTTGAGCATTGGAGGTTTCTCTTGCCTAGTTTGAGTGACTTGTTCCTCAAGATATTGTACTTATTTGCTATTTTTATACATAATAAAATGGATCTATGATTTTCTCATATTAAATGTATTTATATTCACTGCATTTTTCCAGTTTATGTTCAATATTGTTGCTTTTCCTCTTTTGGAATATTACAATGGTATCAGAGCATAATCTTGGCTCAGCCTGTGTATTTCAACCATTAATCCATCAGAAGAAGGATAGCCTCTTGCATAAAGGGAGAAGAGGTATCTCAATAGAAACGGGAGATATGATTATACAGACAACAAAGAAAACAATGGTAAAAATCCAATATCAGGAGAGGTGGAAGATAAGGAGTTTCCCAAGCTTCTTCTCCAGACCATGCAAGATATTGCAAAAGAAATCAAGGAGATGAGGATGGAGAGACATAAAGAATCTCCTAGAGGTTTTTTACATGGAGAAAGCTTCAGAATTTCACATTGCTAGAATGAACAACCAGTGAGGTAACAAGTTTCCCAACGCTCTACTATGCCTACATTAATAGCAGTGGGAAATGGAGGTGGAGGACCTCAAGGAAAGGAAAATCTGGAAGATTATTTTCTAGAATATGAGTCTCAATCTCAAATATTCAAAGATAATCTCAAATTTCAATATTTTTTCTAGACCAAGGACAACAGGAGACTCTAGCATAACAATAGAAGTGGAGGTTTCATATATAACAATGATCTACAACGAACCATGGGTAGATTCTTTTTTCCCACTTTTGAAGGGTCATCCAAGTGCACATCCAAGTCTTGGGTGGAGAAGCTAGACATCTACTTCCAGTTGAACCAAATTCTAGAGATGGAAGCCATCAAAATAGTAGTGCTACACCTTGAGGGTGAGGCACATGATTTGTGGTTTCATGGTCTTTCTACAGTGGAGCATGCCAATGTAACTGCATATGCAGAGTTCACTAGGAGTTTAGTGGAAATATTTGATCTAACAGATTCAGAGGCACCTTTTTTTGAGCTAGCCAAGCTCAAGCAGTCAGGTAATCCAGAGATATATATCTTTGTATTTCTAAAACTTTCTGCTATCGTTATAGATTTATCTACAGCTATGAGAGTTTATATGTTTATTGATGGGCTAGCCGAGCCTCTACATGGGTTGGTTAATTATACTAAACCAACTACACTCTGTTAGCCCCCTATGAATTTCTTGAAAAGAAATCAGGGGGGCTAAATTGTCTGTTGAGCCTTCAAGGAATGCATCTCCTTGGAAACACATCATCCTTGAAGCCTCCTTGTGCCCTTTGCCCTATAATACATTTCCACTATTGTTGCCAAGTCAATAAAGCCTCACTGATTATAAAATTCATGCTCAAAGGGGCCCTCTTTTAACTCTTGCAACCCTGCAAGAATTACCCTTTCCATCCCTTTATTCCCTTTTCTAAGCCTCCCATTTTACTCCCAAATCCCTTCCTAAACCTTATAAATCAAACCCATGCCCCTCTTAAACCATTCAAATAACCTTTGTTTGGAAAAATAGCCCCTTTTTCCCTCTATCGTTATCCCTTTTGGCCTTAAATTTCATTAAAAACGGGCCAAAAACCCATATTCTTCACATTTCAGGCTTAGCCGCCTTTGGCCCAGCCCCAAAGCCCTTTTCCCATGTGACCTAGGCACTAAACCAAGTGCCAGCCCATAGATCGCTTATCAAATGGATGATTGGGTGTAGTATCCACAGTCGATCTATTCAGATTCAACGATCTTTGCAATCCCATCGCGCCCATGGTCTTCCCCCCGTTCACCCCTCCGATCGCATCACAACCGTCGATCTGACCCGCAGATCAACGGCCCATATTTCGTCCTCCCCTGTGGTCCCCACGCTAATCACTGATAAAAAACCACCGGTTTCTATCGCACTGCCTTTGGAAGGAGGGCGGTAATTTTTGTTTGGAAGTGATGCCATACACAGCACGACACGTGGCTCCACACACTATTTGAAAACCGCCCCCCATTTCACATTAACATTCATTCGCAGATCTAGTGCGATATCATTGTATGCCATCCGATCTGGGGTGGGCCATCCAATGGTGATCGCGCCGCGAAGCTGCTCGAGAATTACTCCAAGGCAAACGTGACCCTTGGCCCACCATCTATCGCCCTCTGACGCACTTACAGCCATCGATCTCCTCCTGAGATCAGACGGTCCAGATTAAACACATGTCCCACCATTGACTGGGTCCTGCAACGTCACCCATTCCATGTGTTTTTCGTCACATTTTCGTCCCTATTTCATTCAAAGGTCAAATGTCAAAGTTTCACATGAAAATTTGCTGCATTTGGCCAACCTCCACCAGACCAGTCTCCATTGTTTCGCTACGTCTTTTCGCCATCACCCTACACTGTTCCACCATTTCACTAGGATGTACTTCCATTCTCACCATCCCCGCTACATCCACCCTCCCCATGCATGGTTTTCTTAACACATTTTCGTGTTTTTCAGGGTTACAGGCTGGCGGAAAACCGCCATGATTCACAATCACTGTTACAGTGGCAAAGAACATAGGAAAGACCGTGTGCAGAGATCGAAATTATGAGGAAAATCCTGGGAAGGTGTTACGACATGACTTCCATTAAAGGAACAGGGTTAAATTATGTAAAACCTTTCTAGATCCATTAAAGCGCATTTTTCACTGACAGAGATAGGAATGAAGCAGTAGAGAGTATCAGTGGGAAAAAGCAGAGAGCTTAACGCCTGTAAGTGGATATTTTGAACCTAAATCCAATAATTTAAATGCAGGTACCAGATCGAAGACCCCGTGGATCACTTAGAAGGTCCAGTGCACAGAAAACCATATCATCAGGGTGTTTACATCATCAGAACGTCTCCCCCTGAGAAAGGACATATTACTCACACAGTTTTAACTTACATTGTGTCCATGAGAAGTTTTCCCCTCCTGAAAACAGTCCTAATGACACCAGAAGAATTTTTTACACAGTATGGCAGACCTGAATCATTTATCTATTTTTGTTCAGCTCACCAGAGTTCTGCAAAGTGTTACAGCAAGTACATCAGAGACATACCTGGAGTAAATTGCAGCCTGACGAAGACCACTCTTTCATCCAAAGAGTACTGAAGATTAATGCCCAGGATTTAAAATAGAATGGGGCCTTGGCCCTCTTCCTCTTTGGAGCTTAAATGCTCCATTTACCACCTACCTCCTCTGCTCCTCTTTCAGCTATAAAATTCATGAAGAAACTCATTGTAAAGGTTGTTGATCAGATATCTGCGAATTGCAAGCTGTTTCTCTTGAGACTTGTTCTCTGTGTAAAGTTGTAAGTTAGGCTGAGGAAGATGTTTTCAGACTAAATATCAAGCTATTGGTAATGTTTTATTTGATTGGTGTTTCTCTTTAATATGACAAGCACATTTCTTTGGATCCTGATTTAAAGCAGCGGTGATGTTTTTCTGTCTTTGTCTATGATTTCATTCCAGTTCATTACATTTCGTTTCTTCTGGCACGCATCAGAAATTTGGCATAGGATTTACCCTTTTTAGGTACCCTATGTTGCTGCTCTCCTTGCCTTTAATTTTTTATACTGTATTTGTTATCTGAGGATTGATTTCAAACTAATTTAACTAGTGTAGTGGTCAGATATGCTACTAGCTGATGTATGAATTAATGAATCTGTTCTTAGATGTTCTTGTTAGGCTTTAATTGAATGAATTGGGATACTAGGAGTTTAGAAATATGTCTCTAGCTTACTCGGATCCTTTCAATTAATTGAACCTTTCTAAGTTCCCTTAAGCTAGATGCCAAAGCATTGAGAGTTCAAAGTCTCTCTCTGATCTCAGGTTTTCACCTTTGTGTTTAAATCATTGATGTTCCCTTGTCTGAAGAGTTAATATTTTAGGTTTTGGATCACAAGTTGTCCAATGGCATGTCCTGTCCCTGGATCTGATTCCTGAAAGGTCATCTTGGAGGTTTCCTTGCTTTCACCTGCCCTCTTACCATTTCCAGCCACACTATCATCTTTAAGATCCAATGCTTTAGATGACTAGCCCAACTAAAAGCATGCATATTGAATAACAAGTAAACCCTTTCCTGACTCCATTGCCCAATGGTCTTGATGTTCTCTAATTTATCTCTCCTTTTCCTAAATCCTCTTTACTCAGCCTTGTATTACACTGAACCCTTCTTTCCTGATTCCCAACAACCAAAACAAATCAACAAACAAACCTTGCGCCCATAACTAGCCTAAGATCCGAAACATTTGAACTTCAAAGACATATACCTTTGACTATCATAGAGAGATCCCTCTCTGGACCCAGGAGGGCTAGATCCTAAGGTCTGAAAGTGGTTTTGATGTTGTCTCATATTTTGGTCTTGCCAATCTGGCCAAAACATGGGAACCCCACCATAATGGCAACTCCACTGGGGAACTTCTGAGTATTTTCCATCTTACTACATCACAAAAGCCTCAGAAACCTACAATCTCTGGTTAGGTTGGTAGTTAAACACTCCTATTCACAAATCAACCTCTATACCATTTGTTGTTTTTTCTCCCACACTCTTAGACAAAGTCTGGAAAGGGCCAGGTAGCCTCCGGATCCACTACTACATTTGGCAGAAATTCCGACACTTGGTTCCGACGCTTTTGACCAAATGTCGAAAATTTTCCCAAATTTTTTCCATCCTGCCCGAAACCGTCGCTATACCGATGTTTATAGAAAAGTGTCGCAATACCGAAACTTAGACAAGGTGTCGCAATTGCGACGTTTGGAGGAAGACGTCGCAATTGCGACATTATGGCCCAAAGTGTCGCTATTGCGACTGATGCCTCCAAACGTCGCAAATAAGACACAACGTCTAAGTGTCGCAATTGCGACGTTTGGAGGCATCCGTCGTAGTAGCGATGATTTTTATGCCGTCGGTATAACGACACTTATATGTGCGCTACATAAAAATATGAAACTTATATGTGCGCTACATAAAAATTATTTTATTGTGTCGTATCCATCGCAATAGCTACATTAACGTCTGATATCACGCGCGCATTCGCCCTCCGCCCTTGCAGAATAGCATTCGCCCTCAGCATTCGCCCTCAACTCTTGCAGAACAACATTTTTCCTCAGCATTCGCCCTTAGCTCTTGCAGAACAGAATTCGCCCTCAGCTCTTGCAAAATGGTAAGTTCTTACTGCAGGCCCTTCCTCCTATAGTAGGGTTGACTCTATTTGGGTTTTTTTGGTCAATTCCATTGGATTGTGTTGGGCTGTAGGGTTCTCTCTAGATGTCAAGAATCAAGATTCAATACCCTCTATTATCTTCATCACCCAATAAAATATTTAATTTTTTCCCAAAGAAACGCTTATTAATTTGGCAGCCATTATTTCTCCCTGCTTTAAAAACCCTACATTTAAATGAAAACAAGCATTGCATTTCAACTACAAAAATCTATTAGTGTTCAAATGTACATGTGTGCTACATTAACGTCTGATATCATGCACGCATTCGCCCTCCGCTCTTGCAGAACAGCATTCGCCCTCAGCATTCGCCCTGAGCTCTTGCAGAACAGCATTCGCCCTTAGCATTCACCCTGAGCTCTTGCAGAACAACATTCGCCCTCAGCTCTTGCAAAATAGTAAGTTCTTACTGCAGGCCCTTCCTCCTATATTAGGGTTGACTCTATTTGGGTTTTTTTGGTCAATTCCATTGGATTGTGTTTGTTCCTCCTATATTAGGGTTGACTCTATTTGGGTTTTTTTGGTCAATTCCATTGGATTGTGTTAGGCTGTAGGGTTCTCTCTAAATGTCAAGAATCAAGATTAAATACCCTCTATTATCTTCATCACCCAATACAAGATTTAAATTTTTCCCAAAGAAACGCTTATTAATTTGGCAGCCATTATTTCTCCCTGCTTTAAAAACCCTACATTTAAATGAAAACAAGCATTGCATTTCAACTACAAAAATATATTAGTGTTCAAATGTGCATGTGTGCATCACTTGTGTAGGGTATTCCTTTTCCACTTTCACATTATCCAAGAATGTGTGCAGTATAGTTCATATTTTTTGTGATTTAGATTATCTTGAAAAAGGAAAGGTAAATTATTTCCCATGGAAAAAGAAGGTTTTCCCTTTTTATAGGTTGTTTGGACTTACGTGGAAAATTTATGGTATGCCTTTCATATTATGTAGTTTAAATTTGAATTAATAGATTATTCTACATGAAAATATAATTACCTATGTGATTTCCTTCATCACTAATTAAAATTATAGGGTTTCAATTTCCTAGACTCTAACTCATCCGATGCTAAATTCTAGGTTCTCATTGGTGGATCACTCTTCCATTGATTTCCTTTCCCTCTGGATCTTGTCATACTTTAAAAGTCATCAATGATACATATATTGTTTCAGGTATCCAAAAAGGCTTTATAGTAGAACATATTGTGAATTTTTTTTGACACTTGAGGATTCTTTTTAGAACTGCAACGCGGTCTATGCTATCGAGTTATATACCAAGCAACTTGTCCTTAATAACCACACTATGAGGTAGGTTCAACCACTTTGAACTTGTTGGGACATAGCATATGAAGTTGTGTGATGAGTCCATATCACAGGTCTATTATGGTGACAAAAGTGAAGACACGTAATGATAGTTATTATGTTAACATTACTAGAAAAAATTTCGAAATTATCCATGCTATCAAGATGTCAAAATTCCAGGCATTAGGTGTCAATACTCGTAGCTAATAGATAATAATAATAATATAAAAAATCACAACTTTATTCTTGAAATATGATTGTTACACATTGGTAACCTAGTTCATGAGTTACTATCACCCAAATATTGCAAAACAAACTTAAAATATAAATTAAACCAACATGAGAATCCAACTAAGGGTTTCTCGACAAAATCATGCCATAACCTGGCATTTTGAAACCCAAATTTGAATCCATCTTAAGTAATACAATGCAAACTCAGATGGATTTTCAATGCATGTTTGCATGCTACACTTATTCTCTGTCTAGATATCATTTTTTAAATGGAACCATTAGTCAAACCCACAGTCCTTTTTATGTGAAAAATTTCAGCTCTATTTGAGCTCTTTTTTGCTCCACCACCTCCATAAACATATGCAAACATATATCATGATCTTGGAATTCCATTACATATGTATGTGCCAATGTTCCATAATCATGCCCCATCATCAATTTAAGAAATTTCCATTGAATATCAAATTATGGAGGGGGGAACTTTTTGCTGCAACATTTGGCTCAAAATCAGGGACCATCTCCATATGAGGTGAATGAGAACTATAGATATTTGAAGAAGTAGATTAGTGCCTTTTCCTCTGGCCATGGAGTCATATACAATCATCCATCACAAAAATTTGTCTTTTTTCATTCTCACCTTGAAAGTTGCAAAAATTCATGCCCTAATTGAAACGACACTAAATTTGAAAGATATAATAAAAATACAAGCTAGAAGTGCCCTATTAATACAAAGGGAAAACCTTCCTACCTACCCTAACTGAGATAAATTTTGATTGAATAGGAAACATGATATTTCCAATGGAGTTGATCCAACAACTTGTTAAATGTATGGGACTAAATCATGCATTTGATTTCTAGGGAAACATGCGCATGAAGAGAAAAAGTGTAGAATTAATGGAAAATCCATACATGCCACTTATAAAAACTACACCAAAAGGTCAAAAAATACTTAAGGCCTTAACTTAATTTGAATCCAAAAATGAAAAAACAGGATTAGTGAAAACACGAGAGTGGTGTGGGTGAACAACATAAATAAAAAGTGAAGATACCTTTCCCCAAGATGCCTTTGTCACCGTTGTATAAAAACATGTTTTCCTTTCCCTTTATACATGCAAGTGAATGCATTATAGGTATGGTGTTTTCCCAGAATAGGAGAAGCCTACTTAAATATATCATTTGTGGATTGAATGTTTGGGTGCCTTAATGTGCAATGACATGTTTCCAGGATTGAATTCAATGCAAGGCATATTTGAAACTCTAACTCTGTCTTTCGGTGTCTTATTAGAAATTATTTTAGTTTTCATTTTTTGTTTTCAAGTTAGATATTGTTTTCAAGTTTTTACATTTATAATTTTATTGCAATGTGGCAGACTGATGAGAGCAGTGCAGGAACAACCCAGAGACGGGATGATCGCGGAAAGAGGCCAGCGGAAGAACATGTAAAGTGCCAGCATTGCTCTATATTCAAGTATTTTAGTTATTTACATAATTGAAATAATATTAATTTTGTTCAAATATGCAGACACCTAGCCATGGTACGCCTGATGATTCCCTCTTTGAGAAAGAGCTTTTTTCATCCCTATCTCCAGTGTTGTTGTTGCAAAAAAAGGCACGAGATGCAACGTCGGAATTTAATGCTTTGATAGATGCGCCTCAAACACCTGAAACAGAAGAGAGGATACAACATCTTATGAGGCAGCTAAATATATATCAGGTAATAATAAAAATTCAAAAGGATATTTTTTTTGTTCTGCATGAGATGAATTGTGATAGTTTGATTTTTAATTTTTACATTGACTAAACTAACAAAAAGCTCTTTTGTATGTAGCGTCTTCTGGCATTTGCTGAACCCGGTGTTGGTGGTAGTGGGACACAAGGGCAAGAGATTTCCCAACAACCCTCTCGTACACCTTCTACTCCTTTAGGTGCTAGCCAAGAAACACACCCTGCCCAAGCAGACACCCAGCCAACCGCTGAACGTGTTGGCAATGATGAGGCTGATATGACCAACTACATTATTGCGTTTCCTGGAGCTACACGTGTCAGCTCCACAGGGACCATTAATGGCACGTTGTTGGTGAACGATGAGGGTGTCCCTATAAAGCATGTACAACTCCCAGGTAAATTTTAATATTTTAACTATTTCTTGTACTTTATCTAAAACATATTTATCATGATTTTTATTTTTAAATTAATGATAATATCTTCTTTTTCTTTTGGTTTTATTCTGTGTAGGAAACAATGAGTTCTACAGGATTCTGGAGAGCCATGCGTTGGTAATTTTGGCCCAACCATACGTACAGGGTGGAATTCCCAGAATTCCAACCTGAAAAAAGAACTTCTAGATTATCTAGAAGCCCTTTTTGGGGTCGGCACATTTGACAGAAAAGCGGTGGCTCAGGTAGCCAACAAATATTTGAAATATACCAGGGACACCTATAGGACGCAATTGCAATTTAACCCTAGATATGAGCGTCCTCTCGCAGTTTCAGAGAGTGAGTGGAGAGCACTCATCCATGACGGAAAAGAGAAAAAGGCAAAGAAAGAAGGAAAAATGCCAACTGGACCCGCAAGGTAAATTACAACTTTAATTCAATAGCTTTAATTTTCTTTATGTCTAAAATAAAAGTGTGCTACGTCATATGTGACTTCAATCTTTTGATGCTAGGTTGCCTGACACCTCAAAGGCAACCAAAGCTAGGATTGAGAAAAAGGGCCATCACAAGCTCGGCCAGGGTGGCTACTTGAAATTAGCTGCAAGAATTGTAATTAAGTAGCTAAACATCTTATAATTAATTGTATTGCCTTCCAACGTTTTTGTAATCCTATCAAATATGATTAAAAATACACAATCATATGTAATGTAGGGTGATGACTTCGGAATAGAAACTACAGAGGAAGATAAAAATATCACTTTCCATTTCGGCTATCAAGCTGTAGTTGAACATCGCAGAAGCTTGGGGCAGGTCCCAAGATCCATAATTCCTGATAAGTTAAAACATTAACCTTTCAATATGTTTGTTTTCGTCCATAAATTTAATGTCTAACAACTTTGTTTAAATCAGGGGAGCAGCACTACCGACGAGGCAAATAACCCAGTTTTAGAGCCAGATGTAGATGATCCTCACGTGCAACCTGATCATTGTAGTGGGGACTAGGCCGACAATGCTACTATCAGTGAGGGCCGTGACGGTAATTAATTTCCACTTATAATTTTTTCTAATTATACCTTTATGGTTGTCCTTATAATGTTTTTTGTTTAAATGATAGAGAATTTTTCCCTTGAGGATCTTACCACCAGAGAGGAAGATAGGGCAACAGTCCCAACAGTGAGAACTGGTGCACGAGGTAAATAATCTCATTGCAATTTTTTATTAATATTACCGAACTAGTTCAATGATATTTAAAAACTGACAATTAAAATTTAATATTATCTGTTTTTGTAGGCGATGCCCCGTCACTGGATGAGACCAGACATCGTGACTACGCAACTAGGTCAGCGGTGACAACTGGTGCACCAGGTAAATAATATCATTGCAATTTTTTTTATTAATATTACCGAACTAGTTTAATGATATTTAAAAACTGACAATTAAAATTTAATATTATCTGTTTTTGTAGGCGATGCCCCGTCACTGGATGAGACCAGACATCGTGACTACGCAACTAGGTCAGCGGCGACAACTGGTGCACCAGGTAAATAATCTCATTGCAATTTTTTTTATTAATATTACCGAACTAGTTCAATGATATTTAAAAACTGACAATTAAAATTTAATACTATCTGTTTTTGTAGGCGATGCCCCGTCACTGGATGAGACCAGACATCGTGACTACGCAACTAGGTCAGCAGTGCGGGTCGAAAGGCACGAAACAGGAGCAGAGCATGATGATATTGATGATGTAATTAGGAGCTTTAGAAATAGGAAGAAGAAAAAGAAAATTCGATAATGTAAAATATTGTATTATTATAAGACAAGCGTTACCATACTTGGAACGTTTTTTGCGTTATATAAAAAACTCATTTATCATACTATTTTTATGTCAAGCATTAATTGCAATGTTTCCTTGCGTACTTTTTGTTGAATTGTTTTTTTATTAGTTATTGAATATTTTTTTTATGCTCATGAAAGTAAAAAATGAAATATATATTGGGTATTGGGGAATTGAGAGTGATGTGAGGGGGGGGGGAGGGGCCATAAGAGCTTCCACCTTCACGTGGTTGGCCCTGTTTAGTAGAGAATAATTTATTGAAGCGATTTAATCTTGGAGCAAACCTCCCTTGATCCAGCGTAGCAACAAAAAAGTCACTGTTGACTTAGTTGCTACTCTTTCAGATCGTGGGAGGCTTGTTCCAAGTTCATGCGACTCCAATAAATTGTTCTTGAAACGAAGAGGAGCTTATTCAGGTATGTTTTGACATTTCAACATATGTTCTAACATTATCATAAGAATGCATCTTAGAGTAAAAAATACTACATCAATTACTTGTATTTATTGTATAGATAATGATGGATTTTGATTGACTTGGCAGTGCAGGTAAAAATCCTCTTGCATCATGAGCAATACAACTTGTCAACCAGGGTCATGTCCAGGATATTTTTGCTTGTGCACTTGACCAGGTTCGTAATGTCACATTTTGTAAGTTCCTTCACAGTTCATAATTCAATATTAAGCTTGTTCATGATTATTATCTAGGTTTTTTGTATGTGTTTTTTCATCTATTTGATTGTAAGCAACTATGCATGTTTCCTGTTGTTCACTATGATTTCTCCCATTACCACTCCCAGGATGAATCCGACTTTATTGTTACATAGGTTACTTTATTATTACTATGATTTCTCCATTTACAATTTCATAGGTTACATCATGTAAAGTTGTCAATCTCAGGTTGGTGATGAGCTTTAGTTCTCCAGATTTGGGGCTTTTCTGATATTTTCTCCCTCATGTCATTTCTGCATCACCTCGTTGTTTGAGCATGCCAATTTTCTACCACTTGTACCAATTGGCACATGTTAATCTCTGAGTGGTGCCACATTTCACCTATTTTCAGTGAGAGTTTAGGGTTTCTCTAACATAGCTTCAGAAATCCGATTCAGTGCCTGCTTGAATATTGTCACATAATACTTATGGTTTGGATTGATGAGCATGTTATGAATGGTTGGTTGATTCATAAGAACCACCCATATAGTCATCTTGAGATATTTCAGAAGATTTCTCGGGTTTCCTTTTTCACTGTTTCTAGTGGGTGGGATGGTGTGGGGTGATCCATCAATACTGGTGCTCTTGTAGTAGGGAATTTGTTTTTGGGGATATAAAGGAGCATTTGATGTAGATATCCCATTGGATGCATTCATATATGGGCATGAGAGATCAAGAATTTAAATTAAAAATATGCAACCTATAGCATGGCAACCTGAAGGCCGCGAGAGACACTGGTTAAAGATTCCTTTGTGCTGGCCTTAATATAGTTGTGATTTCTTTCTATTATATTAATGAAAATATATAGTACGGTCTCATTAAAATGAGGATTGTGGTTGTATTTATCTTTGTTTGTTTCTCTCTTAATGCTCCAGAAGTTGCCAAAAGTTGCGATAGTTGTTTAGTTTTCTTGTTACAACTTAAAAGTAGTTTTTAGCAATGGGAGTCATGTTTTTTAAGGTTCATACTAATATGAAGATCTTGTAATTCTATATTCAGGATAAGAGAAGATGGCCTCTAATTTGGGCAGTATGACAACAATTTCCACATCTACCTCATTGGGTAACAATGGAAAGGGGAAGAAGTTGGGTGCAAAGTTTGATAATTATGGCAGACAATTGTCTTCTCTTTCAGTTTTTCACCCATTTCCTTTAATCGCTCAAGCAGAAGAGGGATTCTGAGATTATGCGACAGAGAGAAGGTAGTTAATAAAAGAGCTATGGAAAAGGAGTTGTACTTCAACAAGGATGGCTCAGTGACAAAAAAATTGCAGGTCAGAGAAAAAATTATGTTTAAAGGAAGGTCACCTGCACGTGAAACTTCACTGCGGTGGATCTTTCCTTGTCCACTTATATTCGATTTTAATGTGTTATTTTAATTTTCATGGAGGGTTGTTTTGGCATATGGTCTGGCATTCAATTGCACACTTACTGAAAGCATTGTCAATTTGTCTTGCAGGCGGTGTGAACAAACTTGCTGATCTTGTTGGAGTCACCCTTGGGGCGAAGGGAAAAATGTTGTCTTGGAGAGCAAGCATGGTTCTCCGAAAATAGTTAATGATGGTGTGACCGTAGCTAAGGAGGTAATTTGTAGATGTGTGCTCTGGTTTTCTTTTTAACGTTGTATTAGTTCCCCCTCTTAAATGTCTTAGATTTGGTAGGCATAATTTGAAAACTCAAAGGTGAAAGGAAACATATTTGTTACCCAGTGGTCCACTTGGCCTATGGACTAGCCACATTAGAGTAATGCATAAATCTTTTCACAACAATAAAAGGAAAGGGTTATGGCTGAGTCAAATTTTATTGTTATTGACAATGTAATGAAATGTATCTCAATGCTATGGTTTTGGCCTTTTTATTGGTTGAATTAGAGGACCCAGTTGAAAATATTGGGGCCAAGTAGGTTGGTTTTCCTTTTTGTTGATGGTTTGGTGTATCTAATTGAATTAGTTGCCTAAGGTATTTTTGGTTGCAAACTCCTTTTCATTTTTCATACAGTATTGGCCTTGTGGAATACATTTGATTGTGTGTTCTTGTTAAATCTACAACATTTGTAGTTGTTTAGTCTTATGGCCGAGGTGCAATTTTATTATGGAAATAGTTGATGCAATATTGTCATTTAATCCTTACTACAGGGTAGCATGTTGAGAAGTTTCTTGTGAAACATTTAGTATTCAAAATGACACTTGATCCTATACAACATCATGCACTTGACTTCAAAATTCATATTCAAAGTGTGCCAGACAATTCTTGCAAAATTTCAAATATTTATGTTGTTTTAAACCATTATCTTTTTCATGTATTGGATGCTGAAAATGTGAAAAAAGACTTTGGTATGAAACCAACTGGTGAATAATTTCCAGCAAAACAACCACTTCCAAGACATGATTTAGAAGTAGAACATATGTACTTATGAAGCATAGAAAAATATCCTTGATGCATTGTCAATGTTTGGCTAGGGTTATTTTTGGAGAAAATAACTCCTTATTCCTAGAATAGTGATCTTCAATACAAGTAAATGCCAGAGAAGAGAGATCATCGTGTGACACAACAAAGCTGAAATTGGACCCTTAAGGAGAGCTGGTGTGTCTACAATCGCTCTGTCAGCATTTTCCCTTGGTTTACCCCGTTCTTTTCCTCCAGCCTGAGTCTTAATTGACTTCTTCTTTCTTTGGGTTTATTTATCAAATTCATAGAAATTCGTAGAATTTGATAAATAAATACTATCCACAATGGTTGGACTTTAATTTATATTCCCGACTTTATATTATCTCCAAGCCTTATAACCAATGTTTAACTTTCAACACTTTGTATTTATACTCCACGTTTCTTTTTAAATAAATAACTTGTAATGAACTTTAGGCTCTATATTTCACCACCCAGCCTTACAACAATCACGCTCCAGACTTATGCTAATTATCCGCCAATCGTTTAATTAAACAATTTCATTATACTCCGGCCCCACCTATATATATCAATAACCAATCAAACACTCATATCGTACTTGGCTATCCTCCGCACACCTTAGTTAACCTCCGGGCAAGTTCAACGTGCGACCACCGTCCGATGGCCCTTCTCCAAATCAACGACTCTTGGCAATTTCGCTCGGCTTTCAACGTCGGGCTTTAACGTGCGATGGCGTGGGTTAAACGGTTGTTTTCCGGGGTCACTTCGCCACGTGTCGCATTCCCTATGGAATCGCTCGCGAATAGGAAATACCACCTACTCCGCAAAAGCGGTGCGATATGGGCAACCCGCTTTTGTGATTCCGCTCGTGGTTTTGGTAGAGGGCTTGACCACGGGTGCAAGTCTGGTTCCGCTATCCTTTTGTTTGTTAACTCATGTCCAATCCTTGGGTCAGGTTCCAAAAGCACAACAATTTTGTCTCTTTATTAAGTGGGATTTTTATATTTGAACAGTGTTCACGACCCCAGTTCTCTACACAGACCTCGCCTTCGGGTGGGGTGAGTTCACAGGGTTATCCAACGATTTACGGGAATTCAAAGACAGAAGAATGGAATTATCAGTACCCAATCGCCTCACAGTTAAACAATTCTTCACAATTAGCAGTTCGAGATAATTCAATGGCAAATAAGCTTGGAAATCATTTAACTGGAAACAATTGTTCACACACAAAGGTTTATTGCAGAAATCCCCTCTCTACTCTCCTCTTCCCTCTCTACTTTTATTCATCCGAGGAATTACAATTTATATACATAACATATGGCTCTTCGGTTCCTCTGAGAGGACCATTCTATAAATCAAAAGGTCTAATTATAATAATTCAACTAACTGAAACTGTTCGACTCCTACAACTCTAACTAGTCTAAGTAATACAGTCAGCTGAGGTATTGACACCTAGTTGTTACAACTCAAATGTTTTCGAACCCTCCTAGCCACAACATGTGGACAAAACCTCCTACATTGCTGGCTAGTGCCTAATGCCCCTGCATCATCGTGTGACATAAACCTATTAACAAAAGTGAACAGGGAATGATTATTAATTATGGCATACTAAGTTGTGAGTGATTTTGACTATTTGTCTTTAACATGTAAAAATGTTAAATTCCAAACTTACATCATCATGGTTTGGCATCATGAGCTTGACTAATTGTCCACCATGCTCATAATTTCATTGTTGTATTCATATCTATAAACAATGTTTCAAATAATAATAATAAAAGTTCTATAAGAAAAATCCAGACCTCCATGCTGCTGCTCCTTGTGAGACAAAGTCAAAATTGCATTACACAATCTGACACATAAGAATCTCCTATATCCCGGTGGTATGTATTCAAACTCTTATAATAGTGTCTTCAAGACTTATGTTGACATTTCCAATGAGATATTTAAGCAATGAAAGATGGAGCCTTCTTCATTGTTGTATATGTAACAGTCTTTTATTAATATAAAGATTGATGGTTTTGTCTTTCTGAAAATGAAATGTAAAAATAGTTTATTGTGGTCAATTGAAAAGTTTTTTTTTAAAGCTTTTCATTATGGAAGGGCGACATAGATATATGCCCTTCTAATTGAAATTCGGACCTGCCCTTCAAATTTGATCATTGTGTGGGACCTTAACAAACAATAAAACTATTCTGTCGCGCGTTATATAAAACATATAACAAAACCTTTGTCAAAACTTCAAACGAACCCTTTAGCTGTGGGTATTTCATCATGAATTGATCATTTTACCATGTACCTTCTTCTAGAGGAATATTCTTCCACTTGATTAGGTACTTCATAATGGTTATATGTCAAAGAGATACAAAATGTTTATCTATAACTTTTTGTGGTTCAAGAATCAACTTTCATTTTTCATCTAATTTTGGAAGTTCTATTTACATTGGCATATTTTTCCCAAAACCTTTTTTAGGCAAGATACATGAAAAACCTTATGAATGCAAGAAGAAGGAAAATATAACTTCTATACCACTTGTGCAATCCTATGAATAATTATTTAGGGCCATAACAGTTTTGCAGTGTGGAAAAAGTCGGCAAAAAGTCCCGAATTTTTCCCAGAGCCGACTTTATTGGCCGACTTTTTGCCGACTTTTTCATCCCTGAAAAAGTCGCGATTTTATCCTCGAAGTCCCGAATTTTTGCTGACTTTTTCAAAAAAATCTTGAGTGAGGTAGTTTCTTTAATAATTTTTTTTTTTTTTTGAAAAAATCAGGATTTTTTCCAAAAATGAATATTTTTGTATTTTTTTAGTTTTGCCGACTTTTTCAAAAAACTCCTGACTTTATCGAGTATTTCAAATTTTGGACCCTTGTCGATTTAATCCCGACTTCGACTTTTTCCACATTGCATTTTTGAGCTAATTCTTTATTCTTCTTTTTCTTGAATGAAGATTGCTTATAATGCTATAATCTAAAAAATACCCAATTACCCTCCTCAAATTATCTTTCACTTCAATGTTGTTCCCCTTGTTGTTTTGTCATGTTTCATGTCATTTGAAGGTTTTCCATAATAATTTTCAAAGTTTCTTTAGTATTTTCCATATGTGACTCTGTTTCCTATACTTTGGACTTATCTTTCAAAAAGTATGAGATACTAGGAGTTGGATATCCATAAAGGGCCTTAAATGGGGAAATTTTAGTAGATGTGTGATAGGTAGTATCATATTACCATTCTTCCTTGACGAACCCACTTCATCCATTAAGATTGATTTTCTAAAGAGTAACATTGTAGATAACCTTAAAAACATTTTTTAACTATTTTTGTTTGACCATTTGATTATGTTTGATATGTAGAACTCATAGCAGCTAGTGTTTCTCCACTCATATTAAATAATTATTTCCAAAAGTTTCTTGTTACTATTACTTTAGGAAAACCATGAAGACTATGAATTTCTTTCACGGACACTTCTGCCACTTGGCTTGTTGTTTATGTACTTTGAGCTCTACAAAAAAAATCAACAAAATTTGTCTATATAAATGACCACAAAAATGTAATACTTACCTTTATATTTCAGTAACCCTGTAATAAAGTCTATTGATATATCTTCTAGTCTTTGAATATGCATGTGGAATGGTTGAAGTAACCCTAGAGATTTTACTATCTCTCTTTTATTTATTATGCAAACCTGACCTTCTCTTACAAAATTTTGAATATCTTTCTTCATTCCTTCAAAAAATATATTTTTTGATCCTTTGAGATGTTTTAAGGAACCCTGCGTCCTACCATCAGAGAGACATGGGACTCCCTTAATATTTTTTTATTCAAATATGCTTGCGTGCATCAAAATATTCTACATTTGCACCAAAGTATATCTCTCTTTCACTCCCAATGCTCCATAGAGTTCATCCCATCCTTTATAAATTTTAGTTTTTGTTTAGTACTATTGTCATTTTTCCATTATGGCAAGCTTCTTCTAACCACCTAGGAATAGAAAATGTAATTGGATATAAATTTGAGGCCTCGTCTATTTTAGAAAGAGCATCATGTACTAAATTTTCCTTACCCTTTTTGTAGATTATCTCAAAATTAAAACTTTGCATTTTTTCTCCTCATTTTTTATTAATCTTCCAATGAAATCCATAGCTTCAAAAAATACTTTATGCTATCATGGTATATCTTGACTTTAAAGTACCTCCCAATGATATACTATCCCCATTTTTTATTGCATGTAATATTGCTTCCATTTATTTTTCATACGTAGATTTCACCAAATATTTTCTTTGAATTCCTTGCTTTTAAAAGCCAATGATATCCCATATTGTGTTAATGTTACGTAAATTCCTTGTCCTAGTGCCTCACACTCTACTATGAATGTTTTACCAAAAGTAGGTGCAACCGATGTTGGTGTAGAAGACATGGCATCCATTAAAAGAGAGAATGCCAAAGTAACCTCATCATTCCATATAAATGATATTTTCTTCAAGAGATATGTGAGTGGACTTGAAATGCATGCATAATTCTTAACAAATGATCAATAATATCATGTAAGTCTAAGAAATCTTCTAAGAACCTTGATTTTCTTAGGAATAGGTCATTTTGTAATAGCTTGCATCTTTTGAGGCTCCAACTTCACTCCTTCCTTTAAAACAATATGAACCAAATACTCGAATTCTTATTTCCCAAAAGCACGTTTGGATATTTTTACATAAAAATGATTGTTCTCAATAATTTTTATAACTTTTCCACATGTTTAGTGTGGTATTCCCATGATTTATTATAAATATGTGTATTATCAAAGAAAACCAACACAAATTTTATAAGATGGGATCAAACAAAATTGTTCTTAAAACCAACACAAATTTTATAAGATGGGATCAAACAAAATTGTTCTTAAGTCGAGCCTGCCAGACTTCAAACGGCGATAAACCATAATTCAAACCAAATTCGCATTCCAAAATAGCCTGCTGATGTCGGCCAATTTTGTGACGCGAAAACCAAATGAATTCCACCCTAATATTTTTCGGGTCCAAAGTTGGGCTGGTGTACGGAGGGAGAGTTGTGACACGGATTTCTTATCAAATTTGCCCTAATCTTTTTCAGGTCCAAATTTCCACTGCGCGAGCGGTCCAAACAAAGATCCACTCCTATCCCTCTGTGACGAAACCATCGTACATGATGACGTCATCAATCAAAACCCACCACCCTTTTGAATTTGTAAATAAAACAAATTACGTCTGCGTCATTTTCATTGTTCCATGCACTAGCCATTATTCCATGCAAAAAAATTCAAAAACCAACTGTTAACGCTTGCTGACCGTTACCTTGCTGAAGAGAATTGAAGCCAAGTATTTCAGGGTTCTTCTCTCATAACCAGTGCCTGTTTAAACATGTTTCATTTCCCGTAAACAAGTATTTATTCCAATTCCCCACTAAACTCTGTAAAAAATCCTGGTTTTAGTTTTAATTCTACACTAAGGTCTGAAAAGAAGTTCAGTTTGGTCTTTTTCGTTCCTATAACTGCAATTATATTCCCAAAACTGGTAATTATGCCCCTTTTCCACAAAAACCCTGAAATTCCATTTCTGAATCCACAAGAACCAGAAATGGAAGTTCTTGTAGCTCTGAATGTCGTGCCCATCAATGCCCCTCACAAGGACTTGGATTATTTGCCTTTAGCCGATATGGATTTTCAAATTAAGGACTTGCGTCTCAGTGAGAATCCTCTTCGAATATTTTTCCGCTGCAGAGACAATTATTTGAATGGTTCTGACATCTTCGGACTTTGGGAATCAAATATTACTATGTACCTTCTCCCCTCAGTCCATATTTTTCCTGAGTTAATACATTATTGCTACGCAAATTATGATGCCAACCAACGAGCAGTTTTATCCCCAAGTCAAAATGTCATTTTCCCAATAACTGCTCAGTCCATAAATGAAATGCTACAATTCCAACCTGGTCAAGCTCTCACTCCCCTATCCATGGCTGAATTACTTGAGAAATCTACTAAGTTATCCCATGAAGAGTTAAACCGCCTATGCCAAACCTTCATGTTACCAGAGCATCAGCCTAAAAACCCTCCCCCTTATGGTTATAATTTCTTCACTGATGAGGGTAGAATTATTTTAAACATGATATCTTCCATAGTGGGCTTCAATACTAGTGAGTATGTTGATCAGTTAACCCTAGTATTGTTATCCATTTTTACCCCTGGACAGCCTCCTGCTGTTAAGTACGATTTTGCATCTTATATTGCTGACAAAATCCATGATCAGTTCATGAGATTTGAGAATGAGAGAGTATTTAAGTATTCTTCTGTCATATATCATCTCATGATTTACTTTCATTCAGAAAATTTCGCTTTTTATGTTAAGAAACTTGATGCCAAAGGAAATCCTAGGTCAGTCATCTTTTGGTCTGCCATTACTCACAATTCCTCCGATTCTCCTTATTCCTATAATGAGTTTGTCGACCTTTTTGTTCATCCTGCAACTACCTTGTTGACAGGAGTCTCTCCTCCTAGAATTAACAATGAAATCAAGAAAATCCTTCAGCTCTCAAAGCAGTACAAGATAGGTGACTGGTACCTATATCAAAACTACACAGAGATCGGGATATATGGATGTGAATTATGCCCATTCAAACTGCCCAAGTATGTCCCAATGAGACTCTTTGCATTAGAATATTTCAGGCAGATGAATAATTCAAATATAATTCATTTTTGCAATGCAAAGAAAAAGGCTCAACTCAGGATCAAGAGCCAATTAGGTCCCTTCATTTGTAACTCTAGGGAAGCTGGAAAGGAAGCCAAAAGGATTTTAGAAGACTATCTCAGACTACAAAAGAGTTTCTACTGGGTGCCTTATGATCCAAACAACTTTATCTGTGATAGAAGAATGAAAAATAAACTATCACCATACATCCATAAAAGAATCCCAGAAATAGAACAATATGCTAATATGGATGAATGGACATAAGGGACATTGGTTGAAAAAGATAGTGAGCAGGTCAATGTTGAAAATCAATGAAAGATATTGAAAAGATACTTGACCTAGAATCTTTTGGACAGGTGTAGGGATCTTCTTCAGCCAGGACTTTACAACAAAATTTGCAGGAGATTAGTACAGTAGCAGTAGAATCTAAAGGAAAAGAAAAGGAGCCTGATATACAAATAATTGAAAAATTCACAATGACAGAGCAACCAGAGACTTCTAAAGAACAAGGTCAAGGGAAAATTCCTCCTACTCAGATCAGTGAGCCAGAAATTTATATTTTACAAACACCTCTGAATATAAAAAAGGGAAAAAAGAGAGAGGCTGAAACAACTACTCCTATTGGTGGCTCTTCTGAACTGCAAGATGTTAAAAGGAAGAAATTAACTCCCCTTCCAGAAGATGAATCATTTAAGGAAATCCCTGATAGCCAGGGAAGAGAAGACAGTCAAAAAACAGGTACATGTAGTGGGACATCCACTAATTTTCAAAAACAGGGAATACAGAGGCAGCAAAGTGAAAAAATATCTTCTTTCAAGCCTCCAGTAAAAACTGCATAGGACATCAAAATAACATTCATCAATATAAAGGCCAGGAACGATCCACTTAGACTTCAAGTGTACAACCAATTTTTGAAGATGGCTCCGAAAAATCAAGAAAGATTGATGTCAGCTTATGACATCCAACAGGGTAAGATGTTAATGAGCCATTTGAAGCCCAAGGTGCAAAAGCCTCAGACAGCTACAGATTACGTTAGGACTAATTTTGAAGTCTTAGCAAAGGATATCCATCCTTTAGATCAAATTGAGCTACACAAGAAAATAGGTGAGATGATTTATTCTACTCTGACAGATAAATCAATGATGACCCATAATTTGCAGGATTCTTTGGATAATACTAATACACAGTTGCAGCTTGAAAAAGCCTCCTCCCATTGTAAGTATGAATCTTTTGTCGAAGTGTACGAAAAAAGACCACTTTAGCTATGCATAACTCATAGCCCTAACATCAAATATGGCTGCCAATATCTTCAGATCTGCAGTTAGTTGATCAAGACAAGTGCTAGAAAAAACCAGATCTATGCATAGAAAGACATTAAGAAGTAAAAATAAGGTTTTGCTCCATACATCCAATAGACAAGACAAGAAAAATATTTTTTGAAAGAATTTTTGTATTAAGGGCACCTGGGAGGAAAACAAGAAGGTGTTTCCAATTCTCCTCAATGGGATGGGTTCTTGGAAGTCTTTAGCACTTCATATCTAGCATTTCTCTCTCTTGTTGGTGTAGAAAACCTAGACAAAGATAGAACTCAAAGGGAGCTCACACAGCAAATAATGAAAAATATGACAATGATAATGGCTCAAAGTCAGACCAAGAGTATAGATCCAGAGTGATCTAATAGGCAACAAAAGGTGAAGAATGGTAGGAAAAACCCTCCTATTTATAACAAAATATTGGGTCATTCGAGATCTTGGTGCATGATTAAAATAGCATTAACCAAATCTAGATCCACCTTTTATGGAATATTTTATTATATTTGTTGGAGGGAAAAAGTATTTGACTTGGGTCAAATCCCTTTATTTGTGAATAATAAATAAATAAATGATTTATTTATCATTTTAAGGAAGTGGTTGGAGGATAATCAAATAAATAATGATTTATTTAATTATTTATGGGTGATTTAGTCATATTTAACAAGGAATATTCTTTAAATAAGATTTAAATAATTATTCCTAGAAAATAATAAGATAAATAAAGATTTATCTAATTAATTTCTTTGTTTTGGGTTAAACATGACCAGGAATAATCATTACATTATTGTTTAATTAATTACTCCTTGAGGAAAATCAAACAAATATAGGTTTTTTTAATATTTCCTTTTGGGGTTTCCTGTTTAGACCATAAACAACCTAATAAATGTGTTTTATTAAGTTATTTTACATAGTGAAAGTAATTTTACTTAGGGTAAAATTGGTCTTACATAGTGTACTTGGGTCCATCTAATGATAGTAGGTTAGATGACCAAAAAATGGTGTAACAGATTGCCCCCCAGCGTGCGAGTGTTAGGAGAAAATCGTATGACCAAAGTACGTTGTAAGAACTCAATCACCAGACATCAAAAGGGAAGTCAGAGAGAGAAATGTAAGGTAGAATAATGTGCTGAAGAACTAGACCCTGAGGAGACGAGACTTACAGGTGCAACAAGTCTCTTTTTATGAGAGGGTACCTGTGCTAAAGGCGGCGGGGGAGGCATACCTATGCCCGCCGAGACAAAGTACAAAAGAATAGTGTGTCCATTAAACAAGGGACCGAACCATAAAGTACAACCGGCATAAACATGAGCCAGATAATAATACAATGAGGAATCCCACATACATGTTGTGCCTGGGATAACAGCCAGGACTTATACAATAATATCTGAGTACATGAGATACAAATACAACCCAAATGCCCCCTATAAGCGAGGAAGGGCTCACAAAATCTGACTGATACATGCAAATCAAAGAGGCGCTGCAAGCGGCTAAGGCCGACATCATCAAATATATGGAGCTGCATCGAAGGCGGTAATGAAGAGGTCATCCGGGTATGTGGGGGGCTACCTGCAGGGCCACCCCCTCATGAGGGCTGAGACATCTCACACACACCCGGGCATCACCAATAGCTGCTGCTGCATCACTGGACCATCAAGCATACGGATCTCGATCATGCTGAAAGGAGCTGGAGTGGAGAAACAATCAAGTCAAAGGGTGATGAGAGATCCCTTTGCCTGATCCGAGGCACCGAACAAGAGTGGAAGCTGGAACCAAGGTACACCGCCCTCTAGACCTGGCTTCTGGAATGAATGAGCTGATGTCGACAGAAGGAGGTCCGCCATAGGTGAGGCAATGAGAGATCCTCAACTAAGGCACGAGAGAAAATAGTAGAGTGACGGACAGACTAATACCAATGATGATGATGGAATGGAGGGGACTGAGTAGCGAATGGACGACTTCCCTTGCTAGAGCATAAAGGGCATGAATGACATGGCAGCGACTGACACAGTATCATAAGGGATAGGGGATAGTGGGACTGAAGGCCATAATGTGCGACACAAGAGAGAGACCAAGCAATGAAGGAGGGAGGACTATAGCAGGGTACAAAGGGACTCGGGATAGACTCCATGAATGCGATGATGACTCAACTTGGATGCTCTAAACAAGGGCGACTTGATGGTGCTGCCACACAGTAAAGGTCCAATGGGGGACCATGAAAACATGAGTACAAGATGGTAACTCATGACGAACATCAACACGAGCATGGATAAGTATGGAGGCCAAATGGTGCCCCTAGTATGAGTGTTGCAAGTGAAGAAATTCGATTTTGAGGAGGGTTATGGTTGAGGGGCATAGGTGCCCCCAAGCATGGTGTGGTCATGCGAAAATGTATTTAAAAAAAAAGGGGAATCGAAACATATTTTAATGATGTGGTGTGCCATTTTTTTTCGTTATGGTTATGCAGTTTGAGAAAGGAAATGGAGGATTACCAATCTCTTTTAGTACTGCATATATGAAGCAAATGGACTTTAATTTTTCAGGGTGCCATACCTGGTGTCACTATCCCAAAGAGAGGATTTGGAGATAATGAACTGATGCTCTCCTAGAAAACCCATAGGTTGGTCAACAACAATGTCTAAAAAGATTGGGTTGCTGATGGAAGATGAGGGAACGATAAGGGGTATCATCCCTAGAGTGATCTGAAGTGATATGGGACTCTAGAGGTTCTTCGAGAGGTGGAAGAATAATGGTACTAAAGTCAGCACGACCAGATACACTAGGAGAGTTATGGAGAATTGCATCTCTTGGTCTCTCAAATGTGGATGCCCCCTTACCCAAACATTGGGTTTCAATGTAATGGCCACAAGGTGTATGTGGTGTGAACGCATGGGTTCGATGTAAGGGGGAATAGATAAAGTCAGGGGTGGGGATTTCTTCCATAATGTCGTCATCGTGATAGAAGATGGGGTGACTAGTAGAAGAAATATCACCTGACATGACGAAGCTACCTAACTCATCATCATGAGAAGAGAGGTTCACATGTGCATCTTCACAAGGGGTGACAGAAGAGTAAGTAGATAAAGGATCTACCGATGTTGAGCCCAAGGTGATCGCTGAAGGAAGGTCAAGCGAAACAACAGGGGAGGATTCAGAGGGAATGTTCCCCGAGGGTCTCATGGATGATGATAGGTAGAAAATGCTGGACGAAGGCTCCGTCATCTCGACATTAGGAGGGGGGATGTCAATGGGAGCAGTCATGTCTGGTAGTGTTTCCAAAGCAAAATGCACAAATATGGGAGAGGTGGACTCATTGCGCTTGGCCTCGAATTGACGGACCGCGGCTAAAGAGGTGTGGAAGTCCTCGAGGTGGGGACAAAGGTGGGTGTAATGGCCATGGAGGTCACACAAAGCACATGGGTGGTTGGTGTGAATAGTCTGGGGGTTCGTGGCCAAAGTTGCGAAAGGAACAGAGGCTTCCGGGACTGGGGACTTAGGGAACGCGACATTAACCATGGGCTTGAGATGAAGCAATTCAGGACAGGTATGGGTGGCATGACCGACAATATCACACAAAGCACACTGGATGGTGTGCTTTGGAGGCCGAGGAGGGGCAGGGTTTGTCAGGGAAGCCTTGTCCTTTGATGCCCCCTTGTGAGCTTTTCCCTTCTTACTCGAAGCGGTCGCAACAGGAGGTGGTTCCTGTTGAGGTGACTGAGGCACTGTTGCAGCGGGAGAAGTCCTAGGGACCGGTTGAACTAGGGTCAATGCAAGATAAGGTTTGGGTTGACCAGGCAAGGTTGGGGCTGGAGGATCAAGGTACTAGACGAGAATCCCAAGGGTCAGGTTAGGAAGAGAGAGGGTGGCCATGACAGGTACCGTGTACACTCCTGGTGGGGAAGCTAGGAACGGTATCTGACCAGAGGGGTAATGGCCAGGTGGGACGGCTCCTAAAGGGCTAAGGCTTGGAGGAACCATTCTAGGAGGGTAAAGAGGCTCATGAATACCAGCTACAGGTGAAGGGCTAGGAGAAGGTTGCGGAGAGTGTGGTTGCTGACTAGCCGAAGCAGGTTGCTTGAGAGCAACCCGAGGCGATTTCATCATGCAAACATTCGATGAGCTGGGGTCGAAGATAGGAGGAGGAGGAAGACCAGGGAAGGTTCCAAGCAAAGAGGAGTCTTTTTAGACGCCAAGAGAGACACTGGTCAAAGAATCGACGATTTTCTTAATGGCTATAGAGGAGATGGTCGTCTCAGGGGAGGTCTAAGACTTTGGCTCATGATAAGTCAACTGGTCGATAGTGACTATCTATCCATTGTGAGGAAAAGACATCTTGTGAAAAACCGCGGATGGGACAACAGACATGGCATAGGTGTAGCTTTGCCCCAAGAGAATGTTGTAATCTAGAGGGGCGTCGATGACTTCGACGTCAACGCAAACAGTCTTACCCGCAAGGGTGATAGGAAAATTACAGAAAAGGCCAATGGGCTGGGAGGTGTGTCCATCCCATGCTCGAAGGGTGATTGTGGAAGGGGCCAACTCAGGAGATCTGAGTTGCTTCCAAACCGAAGCGGACATCACATAGGTGGATGCCCCCTCATCAATTATACACCGAGAAACGTTAGCGTTCCGGATTTTGACTGGGATTTGGAAGGCGACGGAAGTAGCAAGAGCAGGATGTTCTGATTGATGGGTGTCGAAAACAATCATTTGGTCATCAGCAGTATCTACAGCGCCCATGGCAGATAGCAGAGCCTTCTTTTGGGAAGGGCATGACTAGAGGAGTTCCAATGTGGAAATGGCAGCAGGAGACTGCGCCAAATCATCTACTATGCTATACGAATGAGCAGGTTGACCAGAAGCAGCATTTCGGCATAATGGTCCCTTAGGAATCTTGGGATGAACCTCAAATTTGGGTTGAGGGATATGTAAGGGGCCATTGGATGTCGAAAGAGGCTCTGTAGAACCTGAAGAAGGGGACTCGGGAGCAGACTGAGCGGAAGGCTTGGGGTACTGGCGAGACCGAGTTTGAAGGTGAAGGTCGACGGTTGGGGATGGATCAGATTTCATCATGAGGATCTGGTAATCGGAGGAACCAGAAGGGGAAGGTTGAGTGGCAACCTATCCATTAGGTGGTTGGGTAGCCATGAATCCTTGCTGGGGGAAAGGATCAGTAAACATAGCCGGTTGAGTAGTGGCCACATTAGGGGGAGCGTGAGGGGAGGCATGTTGTCCTCGCAATGTGGCTTGAGACTCCCACATCTTCCGCATCTGTGATAAGAGGGGACAATCGTGAGTGTAATGACTGTAAACACTACAACACGAACAAGGCTTATTTGTGTGAATAGGTCTATCCGACTTGGGCTGAGTGCCCTATTGCTGGTTAGTGGTGTTAGGGTCAGTACCTTAAGGATTGGGTCCACGAGTACCAGGGGCAGATTGATTTTGATTGCCTTTCCGCCTTCTTTGAGAGGAAGTGGGATTAGTCATGCCCTGCTGTGCAAATACTTGCCCTGGAGGGGGCTGTAGGTGTTGTTGCTGGGGTTGAGAAGGCAAGGGAGGTGGAAGTGCAAATGCTGGAGGAGCTGGAGCACCAGGATGCGGATAAGGATAGTGGTTAGGTTGGCAAACATTGAGGTAAGCAGGAGGTTGGGAAAAAGGATGAGGCATGCCGTATCCTAGATACATGCTACCTAGAGGGGGAAAAGTGCTAGAGGTGCTGGCCCCTCCCGAAGGGGGACCTTGGCCCATAGGAGGTTGAGCATATGGATGAGAAAGCGCTCCAACAATACCGTCGGCAGAATGAGATGCCCCCGGGGCGTTAGCACCACCGGGCCTGGGGAGGTCAGGAAGGACGGTATAAACATAACCAGACTGAGCATAGATCAGGTCATATTTTAACGCCAATTGGAGGGCGGCTTCTTCGGTTTGGGGGAAATGTGATGCGACATATTTCCCGATAGGAGGCAATAGAGATCTAAGGAACCAATCCATGTAGACACGGTCTTCGAAAGTAGGGGATTGACATAGGCTCTTTCGTCTCCGCCATTCTTGGACATGATCGGATAGGCGGGTCGCAGATGATTGACAGAAAGAAGTCAAAAGTTCGATACCAGTGTCATAACGAAGGGGAACCTGGAAGTAAGATAAAAAAGCTCAGGCAAGAGTCGTAAAGGTGGTATGAGATGAAGGGGCCTGATCAACATACCACTTAGAAGCTGCGCTTGTAAGCGTTCGTTGGAACAACCGAAGACGGACAGAGTCATCGGTAATGGAGGTAGAGGAACACCACATGTGGAAAGATCGAACATGATTTGCAGGATCTTCTCCAGCGAGGCCTTCAAATTTTGGGATGTTGGAAGGGAGCTTTGCTGGCATAGCAGGCCAACTAGCGTCATGGTGTATAGGGTCATTAATCAATCGGTCCAAATCGGGGAGGCTGAGGCCTGCCAAGAAGGGGAGCAAGGGAGTAGTCGAGGTAGTTCATGTGGCGGTTCCGCTAGTAGTAGTCCCGACATTAGGGCCAGGAGTACCGCTAGTGTTAGGCCCTAGACCAGACATAGTGAAGGTGACAGGGGGAGAACCAGAAGGAAAAGGAGAACCCAATGAATCAGAAGAGGAGGTGGAGTGCGGACTTGGAGGAGGACTAACTCGACGACGGCGAGAAGGAGTAGGTCGACCGACTAGAAACTGAGGGTGAAGGCCAAGAAGTCTCCAGGATGTGCGCCTTGGGGGCGCAATGGTGACAACAAAAACACGACACAAGGGGAAGAAGAACGACTAACAAAGGTAGGGAGGTGCAGAATCAAGTGATTGCAATGTCGAAACAAGGGCAGAAAGGTGCAGTATCAATTGATTTTACAATTTTTTAAAGTCTTGGCCTGGCGGCGTTAACCAGGCTCTTCTTCACTTAGGGTGAGTGTGTGGTGTGCGTTAATTTTAATTTTTAAACCCTGACGTTTTGAGAGCAAAAGAAAAAGTGTGTTGTGTAACTGAAAATAAATCTGCAGAGAACAGTATATAATGCTGAAATAACAGAAAATTAACAACTAACAATGCATCGATCTAACCCAAAAAGGCGGGTCTCTCAAAACCAGTCTAACAGAGGGAAAAAATCTAGTCAAAACACACTAAAAAGAGGCCAATAGATCTAGGGTCGAAAGGGACAGGGATCGAAAGGAGAAATCTGCTGAAAAGAGGTGCAGAACACAGCCAAGAGGCAAAGGCAAGGTGGCTGGAAAAAAGGAGGAAATCAGCAAAAAGCAGAAGGGAAAAGGAGGAGGCCCTAAAGGTAGATCCAAACAAAACTTCAGGAGGTGTTTTGAAAGGGGAAAGAGCTGATTTAAAAGGGATTTGAAAAGGAGGTACCAGATCTGAAAAAGGGGCGGCTGAAACTCTGAAAAAACAGACACCTGAAACAGTTAAAACTCTTCCACCAAAAGTGGAGGGTACTAAAGCCCTAGGGGCTATGTTCCCACTTAGATGAGCAAAAAAGATCAGAAACAGGTCCAAACGGGCTGAGACAGAGGCTGGAAAACCCTGACAGAAGCTTCAAAAAAACCCAGAAAAATTGCAGAAAAAGAGAAGAAAAACTGGCAGGTCGCAGGTTTTGACCTGTTTTCTATGCAGGTCACAGATAATGGGCTGAAAAGTGCGACCTCGAGTCCAGGTCGCAGGTTCTGGGCTGAAAAGTGCGACCTGAAGTTCCGGGTGTCCCGGCGGCAAATTTCCGAAAAAGTTGTCGTCTCAGTTGCGGTTGATGTCTGTCACCTGCGCAATAGGGCCAGAAACAAACGGAAGTTATAAATTTTAATGTTTTGGGGTTTTATGTGAGAAAAAAAACATAAAAATAGGAAAAAAAAAATCTGAAAAGAAACCCTAGGGTCTGAAGTAGCTGGATATGCAGCAATATGAAAAATGACAGCGGTCGTAATTGAAAACCCGTGTGGAGTTGCTAGTTGTTAGTATGAATCTTTTGTCGAAGTGTACGAAAAAAGACCACTTTATCTACGCATAACTTATAGCCCTAACATCAAATATGGCTGCCAATATCTTCATATTTGCAGTTAGTTGATCAAGACAAGTGCTGCAAAAAACCAGATCTATGCATAGAGAGACATTAAGCAGTAAAAATAAGGTTTTGCTCCATACATCCAATAGACAAGACAAGAACAATATTTTTTGAAATAATTTTTGTATTAAGGGTACCTGGGAGGAAAACAAGAAGGTGTTTCCAATTCTCCTCAATGGGATGGGTTCTTGGAAGTCCTCAGCACTTCAGATCTAGCATTTCTCTCTCTTGTTGGTGTAGAAAACCCAGACAAAGATAGAACTCAAAGGGAGCTCACACAACAAATAATGAAAAATATGACAATGATAATGGCTCAAAGTTAGACCAAGAGTATAGATCCAGAGTGATCTAATAGGCAACAAAAGGTGAAGAATGGTAGGAAAAACCCTCCTATTTATAACAAAATATTGGGTCATTCTAAATCTTGGTGCATGATTAAAATAACATTAACCAAATCTAGATCCACCTTTTATGGAATATTTTATTATATTTGTTGGAGGGAAAAGGTATTTGACTTGGGTCAAATCCTTTTATTTGTAAGTAATAAATAAATAAATGATTTATTTATCATTTTAAGGAAGTGGTTGGATGATAATCAAATAAATAATGATTTATTTAATTATTTATGGGTGATTTAGTCATATTTAACAAGGAATATTATTTAAATAAGGTTTAAATAATTATTCCTAGAAAATAATAAGATAAATAAATATTTATCTAATTAATTTCTTTGTTTTGGGTTAAACATGACCAGGAATAATAATAATTAAATTGTTGTTTAATTAATTATTCCTTGAGGAAAATCAAACAAATATAGGTTTGTCTAATATTTCCTTTTGGGGTTTCCTGTTTAGACCATAAACAACCTAATACATGTGTTTTATTAAGTTATTTTACTTAGTGAAGGCAATTTTACTTAGGGTAAAATTGGTCTTACATGGTGTACTTGGGTCCATCTAATGATAGTAGGTTAGATGACCAAAAAATGGTGTAACACCCAGGATAAGGATAATAGAATCAAAACTTTAGAGGAAATAATCATTGGTTTGGGTCATAATCCTAAAGATGTGAAAGGTATTGAAGCTTTGATCAAGAGAAAAGATGATGATATTGCAGCTCTGAGAAAACAATTAAAGTTACCGGCCTCAAGACATCCACACACTGCAGAAATCATCAAACAAAATTTTGAGGAAGAACTAATGGATTTGCTCTTAAAATTGAATGAGCAACTTACTGCAACTAAAAAAGAGCTTGAGAATGCATTAAAATATAAGCAGGAAAATATTCCAGTATCTACAGCAGGAGTAGTGACAGGTACAGCAACAACAGGTCAGCCAGCAGAATTTTCACAGAGAAAATTTTAACACTGATGAATTAACAAAGTCAATGGAAGATATGAAACTTCAGGCCATAGAGCTTCACAAAACAAAGGAACAATTGGCCACTCTAGAATATAAATATGATCTTTTAAAAATGAGTGTTGCTGATAAAACAAGAGAAGTGAACAAATTAGAAAAAACAGTCAAAGCATTGGAAAAGGATCTCACATTGGAGAAACCTTTAAAAGAAATAAATGATATTCTTTGGGATAATATCATTCAATCAATAAAGGATGTTTGGTCCTCAATTCAAATAATGGATGAACAAAATAACTTAGTTAAATTGGCTCTGGATGAGATTGAGAGATCAAGACAAGAGTTGGGAAATATGCCAGAAGAGGCCAATAGACTTACACATTTTTTGAATACTCAGACTAAGAATCAACTTGCAGAAATTGGTATTCAGGACAGAACCGAAACAATTCTGGAAATAAAGAGAGTTTTTACTAAAAGAACTCTGGTACAGAATTTAGAACGAAGGTGCTCAGATATGCAAGAAGAAATCATTGCCTTCAGAGAAAGATTGAATGTTTTGTTAAATAGAGGATTGCCCAATCCTATAGTTGCAGAAGATAAGCTAATTGACCTTGATAGTTATGTCGAAAAATTGGACAAATATGCTGATAATCAAGCTAGTTCTTCAACCAGCTCATCAACAGCAGCATTGCCTATAGGGAAAAACCTTCATGACAGATTGGAGAATTTATTTTATCTTGAGCATGAAGTAAATAATTTGTTCCCAAATTAGCCTAATTTCTTCAGATATACTAAGGTTGATGAAACACTAAGAAAGTTGCAAAGGACTAGAGTGCCGGAAGTTCAATGGTGGGAAGAAATGATGGAACTTTTGTAAAAAATTATCCTTACATAAATTTTTGCCTATTTACCACAGTATATCATGATAAAAAGGATAAAAGGATGAACAAAGGTCAAACAGTATCAGTGCAGTTAAAGAGTATCAGTGAAATGAAATAATCAACATAGAATTACTGAAGAGGACATCAGCAAGCCAAGATATAGGGCCTGCCTCCAGCACATTCTTAAAAGAAGGAAACAGCACAACATCAGTTATCATTTTTCTTATCTACGAGACCATCTGTCTCTATATTGTTGTAAAATAATTATTAGTTATCCTAGATAATATCTCAATTTGTTATGAGATATTTTGTATGATTTTTTGTATAAATACTCCATCAATTGGATTAGTAAGTGTGGATTCATATACTTTGCAGTAACATTGAGTTTTTTGGAAAAAAGTGTTGTTGGAGAAATTTCTTTGTGGCTTGCTGGATGATGAATTGATGCTAGATACTTTTTACAGGATTTTTCATGGACTGTTTTACTTCATATAATATATTCAAAACAGTGTTTTTTCTCTTGTGAAAAAAAATGATTAATGTTTATCACTCTGCCTTCAAAACTAGCAATGCTGGTCTATGTTGCTGGTTTATTGATATGGTCTGATGGTCTTTTATATTTTGGACATATCACACTCCTCACTTGATTAGCATTTTTCTCTGTTCAAGGATTTTGGGTACTTTAATTTGTATTTGGAACAATGGACTTCGGTACTCTATCTGTTGCTTTACTATTCTACATATTGCTATTTCACTTTCTTATAGATGCCTCGAGCATATTTTGATGCTTTCTCAGATTGTCGATAATCTCCATGTGGACCGTTACTGGGTTTTATATCAAGTCCCTGTATGTGACATGGGGTATTTTTCTATCAGTGTCTGGGGTGGGACTTCCACTTTTCTGGATGTATATTTGGGTTCCAATCTTCAGATGTGAAAATGTAATGATTTCATGGACTGTTTTACTTCATATAATATATTCAAAACAACGTTTTTTCTCTTGTGAAAAAAAAAATGATTAATGTTTATCTCTGCCTTCAAAACTAGCGATGCTAGTCTATGTTGCTAGTTTATTGATATGGTCTGATGGTCTTTTTATATTTTGGACATATCACACTCCTCACATGATTATGATTAGCGTTTTTCTCTGTTGCAGGGTTTTGGGTACTTTAATTTGTATTTGGAACAATGGACGTCGGTACTCTATATGTTGCTTTACTATTCTACATACTGCTATTTCACTTTCTTATAGATGCCTCGGGCATATTTGGATGCTTTTTCAGATTGTCAATAATCTCCATGTGGACCGTTACTGGGTTTTATATCAAGTCCCTGTATGTGACATGGGGTATTTTTCTATCATTGTCTGGGGTGGGACTTCCACTTTTCTAGATGGATATTTGGGTTCCAATCTTCGGATGTGAAAATGTAATGACTTCATGGACTATTTTACTTCATATAATATATTCAAAACAACGTTTTTTCTCTTGTGAAAAAAAAAATGATTAATGTTTATCACTCTGCCTTCAAAACTAGCGATGCTGGTCTATGTTGCTGGTTTATTGATATGGTCTGATGGTCTTTTTATATTTTTGACATATAACACTCCTCACATGATTAGCGTTTTTCTCTGTTGCAGGATTTTGGGTACTTTAATTTGTATTTGGAACAATGGACGTCGGTACTCTGTCTGTTGCTTTACTATTCTACATACTGCTATTTCACTTTCTTATAGATGCCTCGGGCATATTTGGATGCTTTCTCAAATTGTCGATAATCTCCATGTGGACCGTTACTGGGTTTTATATCATGTCCTTGTATGTGACATGGGGTATTTTTCTATCATTGTCTAGGGTGGGACTTCCACTTTTTTGGATGGATATTTGGGTTCCAATCTTCAGATGTGAAAATGTAATGACTTCATGGACTGTTTTACTTCATATAATATATTCAAAACAACTTTTTTCCTCTTTTAAAGTTTCATTTAAAAAAAAAAAAATTGAACCTGACATCGCTATACCAACGCCTTGTAAGCATCGGAATTGCGACAGATTAGAAACGTTAGAAGAGCGACAGTATAAAAACGTCGGATGAGCGACGTTCAAAACGTCGGACCACATTTCGTCGGAATTGCGACAGTTTACAAACGTCGGAAGAGCGACGTCCAAAACGTCGACCACAAGATGGATTGCAGCAGCTTATTAACTATTTTGGACTGAAATTACCATCATGCCTAATTGCGGTTAGCTTACAAACGTACTAAGAGTGACGTTCAAAACATCGAACTTACATTTTCATAATTGTGAGAGTTTATAGACATTTAAGAACGATGTTCAAAACATCGGATTCATTTATTGAAGTGCGATAGTTTGCTAGTCATTTAAGTGCGACGGATTGGGAAACGTCGGAAGAGTGACGCTTGTTTGGAAGCGACGAAGAAAGTGTCGGTAGTGCGACACTTTTTAATTGCATCAAAACTGCGATGGTATGGTAAACCACATTTTTCACCAAAATGTCGCTTTAAGTGATGACTATGTGTCAATAGCGACGACCACGGCCGGAATTTCCCACAAATTTTCTAGTGTTCAATGCATTGATGTAGTGTTTCAAAATTACTAATACGCGCTTCAAAATCGCCCTTTCAAATTTACGTAACAAATGTGTTGTTTCCTTTCACTTCTGTAATACTGAGTGGCCCAAACAATAAATTATCAAACTTTCCATGTTTACCTTTATCTTCTCTCCTAGCATCCCATCTTAGGGCTAAATCCCCTTCTCTAAAATCTCTTTCCCTTGATTTTCTGTCAAAAAGGCTCTTCATTTTATTCTGATATTTCTTCATTTTTTATTGTATCTCATCTCTATTTTAATTCAACTCAATGATCTGAATAATCCTTCTATATAAGTCATCAGGTTCATCAGTATATTCTTGTAGAAACTTGAGTACATGAAAAGATAAATTTGTAGGAAAAATAGCATCTTTTCCATAAACTAATTTAAATGGGGATTTACCTGTTGATATTTTTAGGGAAATTATGTTTGCCCAGACTGCATAAATCAAGTGAATGTCCCAGTTCTTCTTGTGGTCTTCTAAAGTTTTCTTGATTACTTTCACTAAACTCTTATTTGATGACTCAGCAAGATCGCTTCCTTGTGGATAATAGGGAGTTGAGTGATGTAGCAGAATTTGATATTTCTGATAAAATTATATCATTTTTATGCTACTAAATTTTGTGGCATTATCAGTGACTATTTTCTGTGGGCAACCAAATATGGATAGAATATTCTCTTTAATGAACTTTATTACAACAAATCTGTAGCATTTCTTACTGGAATGGCTTCCACCCACTTGGTGAAATAGTCAGTTGCAGTCAAGATCCATCTCTGTTGACTACTGGAGGCTGGATGAATTTCACCTATAACGTCTAATCCCCACTGAAGAAATGGTGTTGAAACAACTACTAGAACTAGTGGAAGAGATGCCAATTTTTGCTCACCAGCAAACATTTGACATGGAACACAGGATCTAAGTTTTGATCCTACTTGTGAAAACAAAGTAGGCCAATAAAATCCTGCTCTCAATATCTTGTATGTGGTTGCTCTCCAAGAATAATGGCCTCCACAAATTCCTGCATGAAACTAATCAATGATTCCTTCAGTTTCTGATTCTATTAGGAAAAGTAGTAAAATATTAAGAGGATCCTTCCAGTATTGGTTGGAATTGATAATAAAATACTTGATAGATTTTAACTTGAGTGTTTTTCACTGGTTCTTTGAAAACTGAGTTGGACATTCAAAATGAATTTGAAAGTTGACAGTGTCTGCATACCAATGTGATGTAACAAATTTCTCATCAATATGAATTGGGATTGTCTGAGTTGAAGGAGAAGGTTCTTGTGTATTATTTCCTTGCACTCCATGGGAAGGTTCTTGTGGATTCTCCCCTTCTGCATTCAAGGAAGGTTCTTGTGTATTCTCCCTTTCCAAATTCGAAGAAGGTTCTTGTGGTTTCTTCTCTGAAAATTCAAAAACTGAGTTTATGCCTAATACTTTACAATGTGATTCAGCTAACAACTTGGCTAAACCCTGCCCCTTCACTAACTTGGTAGTTTTGATGGTAAGATCAAACTCAAGAATCTAATTTATCCATCTACCCCTTCTACCATCAGTGTCTGGCTATGTGAGGATGTTTTGATTGTGTTATTGGACACATAGACAATGATATTTGAATGAAGAATATACATTCTAAAAGAATTGAGAGCCTGAACTAAGGCATAGGCTTTTTTTTTCAATAATATCATATCTCAATTCGGCATCTCTCATGACTTTACTAAATAATGCTATTGGTTGATCATGGTAATCCTCATTATTTTGTAAAAGAACAACTGCAAGGGTAGTTTCTTAGGCAAAAGAGAACATGCTGAAAGGTTCTAAATAGTTTGGACTGGCTAAGGTTGGGGCTTCGGAGATGGCTTTCTTTATCTATTCAAAATAAAATCTTGCAGAAACAATCCATTCAACTTCATGGTTCTTTTTAAGCACATATGTTATATCCTTCACTATTTATACATAATTTGGTATAAACCTTCTCAAAAAATTAATTTTGCCTAAGAAATCTTGAATTTCCTTCTGATTTCTAGGTAATGATAATGATTGGATAGTAGAGACCCTTTTGGGATCAATAACTACTCGATATTTATAAATAATATGACCTAGAAATTTACCTTCTTTAATGGAAAATAATTATTTTTTGGGATTCAAGGAAATTCCGAAATTCCTGCATCTTTCAAAAAAATTTCTTCAAATGCTTAAGATGTTTAGGATCAATTTCAGAGAAAATAGTTAAATCATCAAGATAAATAGCAATGAATTTATTTACCTTCCTGACAAAAGCCAAGTCCATGGCTCTCTGAAATCTTGCTCCTGCGTTTGATAGACCAAATGGCATCTGGGCATACGTGAATGTACCCCAAGGTGTGGTAAAAGTTGTCTTCTCCCTGTCTTCTGAATTCACCAATATTTGATTATAACCAGAAAATCCATCTAACATAGAGAGCTTGTTAGCACCTGACACTTTTTGAAGTAACTGATCCATATTTGGAAGTGGATAATTATCTTTCAAGGATGCTTTATTAATGTTCCTAAAATCTACACAAAGTCTTATTTCACCGTTCGTTTTCCTCACAGGGACTAAATTTGCAACCCAACTAGAGTATCTTAATGGGACAATAATTTGGGCATCTAAAAGTTTCTTCAATTATCTTTCTATGGTGGGAAGAATAACTGGGTTCATCCTTCTTAACTTATGTTGATAAGGCTTTACATCTAGTTTCAGTGGAATTTTATGCTCAATTAATGATGTATCATAATATTTGAGATCAGCATAAGACCAGGAAAAGACATCTCTATAATTTTTAAGAAGTTTGACATATTCAGATTTAAGTTTTGGGGTTAATTATGCACAAAGATTGATGTTTTTAATTTCCTCATCAGTGCCAATATTTATGTCTTCTATGTCATCTTCTAGTAGGACAAACTCACGGGTTTTTTGGAACATCATTTTGGTCAAACAATTTTTCTAAAGGAACAAGTTCCTTAGGGATAAAATTATTTGATAATTGAATTATATCATGATCATCTACCTTTGATTTTAGTTTTAAATTTTCTTTGTCTTAGGTAGCTTCTTTACTGTCTGAATTATCCTCTTCAATCTGTAATACAGAAAATTTGTCAATGAATTGCAGGAAGGATTTTATTTGTTCATCATCCTCGAATATCTGCCAATGTTTAAGATTGTCTAGGATTGAAGGCCTATATTTTATTTGTGTCTAATATTGAATATGAAAATGATCTGGAATCTTAAAGGCACTAGTTGAAACAACTAATGAATCTGCATGTAAGTTTTCATCTCTAGGAATAAAGGTGATGTTAAACGCATCAAAGGTATTTTCAATTTTGTCCCAAATCTCATTTCTATAAGACCTAAGTCTAGGGTGATTTTTTTATCAAAGACTCCTAACTTGTCTTACTATTAGTTCTGAGTCAGTGAAAACACTCAAGTTTTTGATCTTTTAACTTCTGGCAAGTTGTACTCCTAGGATAAAATCTTCGTATTCTGCGACATTGTTTATGACCTCAAAATCTAATTTACATGATTGTGTAATATTTTCATTTTTAGGTGAAATCAAAACAACTCCTGCTCCAGCTCCATCTTTGGTGCAGGATCCATCAAAAAATAATTTCCAAATTTTAGTATGACCAGGTTTAGAGGTGTCAACTCTATCCTCAATTTTGAGTTGAGAATCCTGTGAAGTGTCTAATGATAGTTTAAAACAACTAAATTCTTGATCTACTGCATAAATGGGGTGATTCGTAGCTTGATTAGCATTACAAAAAATGTTTAGAAATATCACTTCACTATATAATCTAAGGCTCTCTCCACCATATACTGGGATAGTGGCAAAATACATGTCCATTTGGAGACTTCCTCCCAATTTTGCACAACATTATCTAGATAACAACATTCCAAACTTGGGAGGAATGTCAGTAACAACTATGTCTAATACTACACTCTTAACTGGTATTTGATGTAAAGTGGCTACTAAATATTTAATGAGTCCTAAACATTGGACCCTCTTTGAAACAAAAGTATTCAAGTCGTGATAAGTCTGAGTGATATCTAGATTTAGTTGTTCCATGATGACTTTAGGTATTAAATTGTGTGAAGCACCAAAATCAAGCATACAATTGTAGAACATAGAATCATGCGCCTTTAAAGTCAGATAGAAGGGTGCCATAGATTCATCAATCATGTCAGAACTAGGACCAAAAGTTATAGTTGGTCTTTCATTCTATAGACTAATTATATCTCCTTCAGCGTCCATACTAGAATTTTGGATCCACTTGGTTACTTGACTTTTATAACCTAGATTTTTAGAGAGTTCAGAAAGTGGAATTGGAATTTTGACTCTTTCTAATTCTTTCTCAACATTAAAGGCAATCAAAATTGTTTTATCAATCTAAGTTGAATCAGTTGACTGATTTAAAGGTTGAGGAGGAGTAGTTTCAGTTTCAGTTGATTTCAGTTGAGGTTCAATTATTACAGGGTTCTTGGGAGGTCTTCCAGGACCAGCTCTAGGTCTTAAGTCATATCTTTGATTGAGTTCTGCAATTAGAAACTCAGAAGAATTTTTATACTTAGAAACTTGAGAAGTATCTTGGTTTTCTAGAGGGATTTGGTTTTGGGAAAGATGAACAATGGCAGTCTGAAAGGATGTTTGATCTACAATATTAATGTCCTGAGTAATGGAAAAATTATTGTCCTCGGGTTTTTTATCATCAATCAATAATGGAGTAGGAACTTATTGTTCAGTATGAGGCCTCTAGAGAATTTGCAGCGGAGCAACTTTCTTGTACTGACCTTGGGTCTATGTTTGCGGTCTGGAAATAGTCTATTGGACTGTTCTTATTTGAGTCTCAATTTTTGAAATTCTATTGGATAGATTTCTAAGAAGAGCTGTGATTTCATCAATATTTGAATCTTCACTTTTTGATTTAGAGGAAGATGCTTCTGGATTTTTCAATTTTCTTTGGGATTTCTCTTCTTTAGCTCTAATTTTACTGGAAGCTGACCTATTGGTTTCTACCTCAATAACTTTAGTCTTCATATCTTGTAACGTATTATAAATTCTCTCTCTCAGCATGACTACAAAGTCATCATCGAATGCCTTCAAAAATTTGACCTTTGCAAAAACTACTGGAGGTTTGCAATCAACAGGCATCTTGTGGTAGATTTTATTAAATTGTTTGATAAATTCAGCTACTGGTTCACCCGAGTTTCTTTTTAACTCTTCAAATTCAGTGAGTAGATAAACAAAATCTTTCTTTACCCCCCCCCATTGATTTTAAAATATAGTTATGAGTTCATTCCAAGTTTGAATAGAATCTACTCTAAGTTGTCTAAACTAGATCCTAACATGACCTTCTAAGGGCTCTAGAAATAATCTCATATAAACATCTTCATGCTCAATGTTCATATTGTCTGCAAAATCTAAAAAGGAAGCTATATGATCTTCTGCTGAAGGGCTTGTCTCTCCATTAAATCTTGGTAAATGTTTGAGATGTCCATCAGGGAAATTTCCCAAGACATTAGGGAGAACCAGAGAATTATACCTAGCCTGAATAATAGGTTGAAAATCCATGGATGATGAAGTTGATGTTGATGATGATGAAGATGTAGGTGAATGAGTGTTAGAGGGTGGAGTAGAATGTGAAGGAGGAGGAGGTAGTGAAGATGTCAAAGGGATTTTAACAATTAGTTTTTGAACTGATGGGGTTAAATAATCTTCCTTATATTCAAATAATGGATTGGAATTGATAGAAACTGTCTCTTCCAGTTGATTAGAGTCTAATGGAATGGTATGATAGACTGGAGTTACAAAATCAATGGGCTTAAACTAGTGCAAATGCAAGCCCAATTCGGTTTCATATGTAGGTGAATCTATAGGGAAGGATGGCA
Organism: Pinus albicaulis; assembly: GCA_034641835.2. Classification (NCBI taxonomy): domain Eukaryota; kingdom Viridiplantae; phylum Streptophyta; class Pinopsida; order Pinales; family Pinaceae; genus Pinus; species Pinus albicaulis. The sequence goes on from CM076580.1 coordinate 477,233,639, forward strand.
CTTGATATGACTCAAGTGAGGCTGCCAACAAAGTTGACTGAAGATCTACACCTTGTGAATAAAGTTCAGCAAATCTAGGAGGTAATTGAGTCAACTCAGGTTGGGATAATAATACTGAATAAAGGTCTACGGATGAACTTTCTTCAGGGTGTAAGGCTGAAGAGGAAAAAACAGAAATGTTATGTTTTCTTTTCAAAGAGGCTTCTCTAACAAGTCTTTCTGGATCTGGTAAAGGGTTAACAATCTCAGATTCAGATCTAGATCTGTTGTGCGTAAAAGGAGCCAGTTTGAAATAGTGGAATCTCCAGGTGAAATGTTTTGACCTATATATTTATCCTTTTTTCACCTTAAAGGAAAAGAGGAAAAATCGTTGTCCCAGGAAAATTTAGTTTTTACTCTTCGCCTCCCCGACAATGGCACCAATCTGATGTTTTCCTTTGAGATGATTTTGGTCAATAATCATGCCAAAGCATCTATAATTTTTGTTTTTGTTTTAAAATATTTTGGAGGACCAATGTATAAGATTAATTTTAATAAAAAAATTAAGGTTTTAAATCTTACTAATAATATCGATAAGTTAAAGTTAGGGTTTCTTGTTCATCTCATACAGTAATTAGGCTTTCATGATTTCGATTAAGTAGAATAAGAAGATATTATTATTAAACATTCAAATTGAACTATTCAATAAACCATAAGCTGAAAAAATTTTAAACAATCTTTAAAAGTTCAATAAAATATATTTAACATCACCAAAATACTGAAAATTTATTGATAAAAGAGATTTACATTAACAGATTATCAAGCAAATAATTCTTTATAATAATTAGCACTTCAGAAGCAATTATAAAGTTGTTGAGACAGAGTCAACCTCACCTAATTATTTTGATCATAATTAAACATATGAAGAAACATAATGATAGAAAACTGGAAAACTCACAAAGAAGACAAAGTTGTATGAGATGAGTTCGGAATCCTACTTTGTATTATTGATGAACAAAAAAACTTAGTACAATTTCTGTTTTCAAAATATCCTTATCCAAGGGTGCAACCCTTGATAACTTGTGCAGAGAGTTATTTATACTAACTTACAAAACTTTGGAAATATCTTAACTGATCTTACAATAATAGAATAATGAGAATAAGAGAATGAGAAATATTGACGAAGTGTCTCTGTTACTTTGGAGGTTGTTGATGATTCGACCTCTTTTGATGAAAAATGTTGCTGACACGACACTTTTCGTTGGAAGTTGTTACTGACTTGGCTCTACAAAATTGGGTGTGTTGGCATGCTATAAAATTAATTTTCACTGGATATTTTCACAAAACTTATCCCACTGCTCTTCACTCGAAATTTCACAGTTCATCATTTTCCTGAAAACTTCATCCACTTCAGTAAATTTGTCAAAAGTTTTTTTTTGGATGAACAATTGTATGATTTGATGCTGAATAATCAAGTCAAATTGTAAAGCTTCAAGAAAATCTGACATGACACTTTTCGTTGGAAGTTGTTGCTGACTTGGCTCTACAAAATTGGGTTTGTTGGCATGCTGTAAAATTAATTTTCACTGGATAGTTTCACAAAACTTATCCCACTGCTCTTCACTTGAAATTTCACAATTCATCATTTTCCTGAAAACTTCATCCACTTCAGTAAATTTGTCAAAAGTTGCTTTTGGGATGAACACCTATATGATTTGATGCTGAATAATCAAGTCAAACTGTAAAGCTTCAAGAAAATCTATGCCTCTGATGTGACCTTTAATACCTGCAAACTTTGTTTTATCTATTGCAATTGTATACAGCTTTTTGCAACAAGCTTCTAACTTGACCAACTTATCATCTAATCCAACTAGACCTGGAAAACCTTTTTGATTTAAAAAATTTAATTTAGTATGAAACCTTTTGACAATAACATTTAAGGCTTCACACTTGGTCTGAAACTGGTTGATCAAGTTCCTCTTCTACAAAAATTTCTTTATCTCTAGAATAGTTTCAGTCATGTCTAAGATATTGATTTCTTCCAACTCCTCCTTCTTCTTTGAATTAAGAACTTTAATCTTATCTAAAGTGTCACTTGGTTTCTCTTGGATTTGATCCTTCCCTTCCTGAATTGTTGTTGTACATCTATTGATGAGTTCCTGCTACTCGAAGATGATCTAAATGGATGGCCAAATTTCAGTAATGGACTCATTGATGTTTTCCTAGATACTCTGCTTAGATTATCCTAAATTTGATTCCATTAGAGTTTCACTTTCCAGTTCTTTGATTCTAAGCTCCAATTGAAGAGTATTTTGCATTTCATTTAGATACAAATTATCATTTCTAACCTTTTGGGACTCAAGAAGTTGAAACTTCTCACTTAGCTTTTCATGTGCTTGCTTCTGAGTGGCTAATTCTTGAGATAGTAGTACTGGATCAGTCATGTTCAAGATTGCTGAAGTTTCTGCACATGTAGAAGATGTTTGAGTTGTTGAAGTAGGATCATCTATCACCTGGAATATTGATTTCTCTTTCACCAGTTCTTCAATCTGTTCTTACATTTTTCTGATCTGCAGTTTTTGGTCAATAATTAACTTAATCATTTCCTCTTTTTTAGATTCATTTTGTGCCATCTCTTTGTTCTGTGGGTCTTCAGTCGAACGCAGCTTAAGTTTCTTTCAAAGGGCAGCAATGTCTACATTTTCTTCTTGATGATTTCTTCAGTTACTTTGTAGTTAGCAAGATCATATCCTACTTTTACTTCAAGTTCCTCCAATGTCTTTATCCTGTTATCTTTAGCCAAACAAGAAAGTTTCTCAATCTTCAACTGGGATTGCAGATTTGAGAGTGCTACTTTTGATTTTGAAAGAGACATAGTTTTTGTAGTCATGGTTGAAAATAACATTTCTCCTGACTGCCTACGCATGTCCATTTGATCAATTGGATGTAATTGTCTTGCATCAAATGACAGAATAGTCTTCTTGTAGTCTACATGATATTTTAGAAATGGCATTGTTGCTTGCAAGAAGGTCATCTAGATTCTGCCCTTCTCACTGTCAAAGGTAGTGAGAAGCCTGTGTTGTGACGTAGATGTCTCTCTCCAAAATTGGTTGTAAACATCTGACTTTAGTGCTTCATTATTTTGTTTGGTTTGTAGAAATTTGGAGAAGATATTATGCTCTTCTGAAGAGTTGGCATATGCATTTTGGATGATCTCTAGGGGCTCTCTTGTAGGTGATTCTGATGAATAAGTCTGAGGAATATTTGTAGAAGTGGAGACTTCATTTTCTCCAAAATTTATGATCTCTGGTTTTCTATCTTCTGAAAGCAAGGAAGAATCAAGCCTTGGCTTCTTATGTTGTAAGATGAATTCTTTCATAAGCTCCTTGGAATGTGGTGTCTCTTCTTTGACCCTCTTTTATTGTTTACTATCAGGCACTAGTGTCTGTACATTTGAAGAAGAAATGACCTATTCCTCTACTTCTTGTAAACTACCTTCTACCCATTCATCCTGATTCATGTAATTTTCAATTTCTGCTCTAGAGGTATGAGTGTAAGAAGTTGTCTTGGATTCAACTCTTAGAGAAGAAATAAAGCTATGAGGGTCATATCACCAAGTAAAACTTGACTGAAAACCCATCTACTTTAATAGTGCACCTACATCAACACCATCTGCTCTAGTATTACAAGTGAATGATCCAATGTTTGCTTTTATTTTAAACTAGGCTTTCCTCTTTCCTGATTTAAAATGAAATTCATCCATATTTAACATTTGTCTTATGTATTCTAATGAGAAAAATCTCATAGGCACATATTTCAAAAGTTTGTATGGTGGAAGCTCACAACCATACACTCTGATCTCTGTGTAATTCTTGTATAGATACCAATCACCTGTCTTTGCTTGTTCACTGAGGTGCAGAATTCTCTTGATGTATTCTCCAATTCTAAGCACTGGTGAACTCATAAGGAACTTTCTTACTATATGAATGAATAATTCTATGAATTCTGAGAAAGAAGCAGTTGTTTAAGATGATCTAAGCAATTATTTCCAGTGCATCACTGATTGATTCACTCCCTGTGTGTCTTGCTTGTTGAAGTGAATGGGAAACATATCTGCCTACTAAAAGAAAATAATATGAATGATAACAGAATAATAAGTAAAGGCTCCTTGAGTGGTTAAACTCATGAATTGTTCATGTATAACATCATCCAATAAATTATTGTAATTGTACATAAACAACGGTGGTTTTTCAAGGCTGAAGATGGATAAGAAACCTAGGATGAGTTCATCAACGGTTTCATCATTGGGGTATCCTAATAGATAAGAAAGGAGAGAAATATAGTGTTTGGAAGAAATGGGGAAGATGGAGGATGCATATGGGGGATTTCTCTTGGGTAAATATACGTCCTCAAGTAAAAAGATTTCGAATATATGATCTCTTAGTGTGAAGGATAATGTGTGATAAAGATCCATGAGGGAAACATGGGAAAAATGAGATAAAGAGTCAGAAGGAGGGATGAGAAGAATTTGATTAATGGTTTTAGGAGATATGGTTATCATAATGTTTCCATTCTTTGCTACCACTAACCTCGTTATAGGTTCATACTACTTCTAACACTAGGCAATTAAATCTAGGAATGTGTGAGTTTGAGGGAATGCAAATAGAGGTAACATGGACTCCCAAACCTGATAGGGTCTTGTTTATCCAGGTGTTTCTTTTGAGCCATAGGTGTAGCTTGTATAATTCAAATTCCTTGTGACAATCAGTAATTTTGAAATAGGTATCGACTAGGGGAGTGAGGTAGAGGTTGATTTGTGGAGTTGCAGCATCATCTTCTGCAACGGCTTTGGTGGCTTCAGCAACAACCTTGGCAGCTGGATGAGCAACCTCTAATGTAGCCTCTGCAATGCTGTCAACATTCAAAATTTCTTCTGTCATAATTTTCTTACCTTTACCTTTCAGATTGGTTTGTTTCTTTTTTTGGCCTTAGGTGCCATGCTTGATTGTAATAAAGTGGTACAGGGATTTATAGCTTTACAGAAAAAATGGTAGGGTTTCGATAATATGAAGGGCAATCACAGAAGATAATTCACTATGAAATAACAATGGAGGATGAAGGTGAATTGAAGATGGAAGTAGACTATGGGCAATTTTATAGACTGTGGTTCAGTTTCAATGATCATGCTAACAATCAATCGAATTTACTACATAACGGGAAGATTAACGGGTAAATGGGGTGAATTTAATGGTCAACGAGAGATTAACGAGTATGATGGAGTATTAGGGATAAGTGATATGTGACGTGGAGTGATATGAATGATGGACGGATGGACGGTTATGGCGCGAGTGAACAATAGAGGAAATGGAAAACCCAAGGTGGATTTCGGGGGGGTACCCTCTAGTTTTCTGTTTTTGGTGGAGGGGGTGTGAAGTCACCTCATGCTGCCATGTCACAAAAATAGGTGGCCATTGAAACCGGATTTCGCACCCCCCCCCCCACCTCACATTAACAAGAAACAAGAGGAGGGGGTACGAATTCACTCTTTGTCATAGATCCAAGGGAAGCTCAAGATCTATCGTCGGAATCTGAGAACACTTTAATTATTTTGATTTTACTACTTTTCGTTTACTAACTTTACAATAAAATAAATATGCGCATATATAAATTAATTTAATTAACGAATATAATAAACCCCTTTTCAAAGGTCCCAACATGAATTAAACTTTACATTTTGAAATTTTGATGCATTTAAATAGGTGGCCATTTTATCATTTTGATTGCTAAAGCATTGAAATTTTTATTTTATGCTTCCCCTAACATTTTTTCATGTGCCCTCTTTATTTAGGGCAAACTATCCTATCATTTTTCTAACATGGATGTAATAAATATATTTTCCCTAACATTTTTTCAATTTCTTTTTCATCCATGTTCTACTTAGTATTTTTTGTTTTCTTATTTTTGTAAACTATCATGCTAACTTATAAAAAAAAATAATGTTACAACAGGATGAAAGGTTGTACTCGTCTTCAACTTAGTGTCCATCATGTCCCACAAATTTGACCAAAAATTCCAAATAAATCGAGAATATTGATCACTTACAATAGAAGTAGGAAGACCAAAATGAACCCAAACATTTTGAAAGAAAAGATTAGCTATTTGTTCAACTGTAATTTTATTTTTACATGGCATCAAAACACACATTTTGCTGAAACTACCTACAAATACATACATATAATCATGACCTTTCCTTGACAATGGAATACCTCCTACAAAATCCATTGAGATACTCTCCAATGACCGTGAAGTTACCGGAAGTGGAGTGTACAATACTGGTTTCCTATTTCTAGGCTTTCTTATTGCACACAAAGAACATCCTCTAATGAAACAAGATACACTATCAAACATGCAGGGCCAATAAAAATACCTTTGGAGATTCGCTACCATCTTGCCTACACTTAAATGTCCAGCAATCAATGAAGTGTGCGCCTCCCTTATGATATTGTTTCTTTCTTCCTGTGGAATACATAACTTGCCCAAGTGATACTTGAGAAAGATGGAAATTTGTGGTTGCAATTTGCATGTGAATGCATTTATTTTTCTCTAGAATGCATGTAGCATGTTTACTCCAGGAAGGTGTTTGAAAGTGGAGTATGTTGATTGTTGAAACGGGGTCTCCTAACAAGTTGCAAAACTGGTCCATTTTGAATATTTTTTATTATATTTAATCTAGTGGAGGGTTTTTGGGGCGGGTCAAAGCCTTGAAAGCATTGTAATGGGTGAAAGGGTAAACTAGGGGTCCAAAAACTATGGGTTGTGGACCATAGGAAATTCTAGGCTAGATTGTTATAAATAGAGATGAATTTTGCATTGTGAAGGAGAGGATATGATAAGCTATTGATGCGAATTGTAAGTTAAGCTATCTGTTTGGGTTTTGGGGAACAAAATCCTACTGGCTCTGTGCACGGAGATCCAAGTCCAGCTGTGTGCGGACCCTGCTGCTGTGTGCGCAGGTTGGGAAGGGAATTGGAATTGTAAGGAAGAATTGATGAATGAATGAAAAAGATTGTTAGAGAACTGAATCTGTGAGTACTATTGTGTGAATTACTGATAATTGTTGTACTGTGCATTTTATGTCTTTAAGCTGCAAAAGATCTATGTACTATGTTCTTAGATCCAGATCTATTATGTTCTCTTTATGTACTACTGTGTTGATGTTATAACAAACATATAACGATAGATATAGTGCACTTGGATGCAAATAAAGACATAATTAACCTGAAATAGAATGAGGTAATTTGGGAATCACAAGATCTAGCACAACTCTGCTTTCTTTACCCATCCTTTCTTAGGGTGTGGAAACCTAGTTCCAGCACCCACCCATACTACTTCTGGTGAGACTTTGACCTACGAAAGCATGTCACTGCCGAAAGGGCCAGTAGTATAGGAGTTTGTTGGCAAACCTTACACACCGAACCTGGGTGAGGACCCCTCGAGCCAACAAATGGTTCCGTTGCTGGGACCGGAAGAAGTCTGAGAGAGGAATCGGGTAATGACAAGAGAATACTAGAAGCTTGAGAGAAAAGAGATCAAAGACTGGTTCGAAAGACAAATCCAGGAGTTCACAGTAAAAGAAAATCATAGTGAAAAGTTAATAGCTGAAAGGTGGAAAAATAGGTACATTCTTACTGAAAGCTATGAAATATTATTTGTAACCTTTGCGATTGAACTCCAAGAGTGACTGGCCAGACTTGTGGAATTCCAGAAGTGCTGGAAGGACAAGTGAGTCACTCAGTAGACCCGAGAGTTACTCGAGTAGCTTGAAAAGGCTGATAATACTGTCACAGGTATGGTAGATCACTAGGTGGATAGCATGTTAGGAGGATTTGTGATACTTTGAGGCCAAATGACGATTCTTCAAAGGGTTTCAAGGAAAATTTCTGAGGACGTTACCATTGCTAATCAAGAAATTACTGTGTGAAAAGAGTGTTTTGTGTAGTCATACTGACTGAATGAACTTTGATCTAGACGGGAGTGCAACACGCAGTGGTAAATACTATTGGACCAACCTTCATGGAGGGAGATCTGCCTACAATCTATTGCAGGAACTAGCTGAGCAATATTCCCCAACTACATCACCATCGAGGCCGTGCAAAGGTAAGAATTCACCTATACCCCCACCCCCCTAGACAGTGATATGGTTTCGCATCTGAAACTACCTGCCTTTAAAGGGGTGGGAGATGATGATATGGACTAGTTTTGGTTCGTTGCAGACTCTGTATGGACTGCGCAGAATGTGGCAAGTGATATGGTAAAAAGGGCACAGCTGTCGTTGGCCTTCGAGGATAGGGCCCTGGATCGGTATATGCAGTATATTTCCTAGAATGGGGGCGCATCTATTCAAGATATCAAGGACGCTTTGAAGCACCATTTCAGGAAGCCGAAATATTATTCCTAGTTGGTAGCAGAAATAAAGGACTTCAAACAAGGTGCGTCTGAGTCAGTATGGGAGGTTGATCAGTGACTGAAGAAAGAAATTAGGGAAGGAGGCTTTGAATATGATGATAGATAGCATACAGAATGGTTCATCGCTATGTTGTTACCTCACCTGCACACGCCAATGAGTCATCAGACCTTCGAGTCTCAGGAGAAGGTTGTGGAAGTCGCTATGAAACTAGAGGCTGCCCCCCGAGAGGATACATCCGCAGGTGTACAAAAAATCTAGGAACAATTGGGGGCTATGCATATGGAGATACAGAACCTACGAAAAAAGCGAGGAAAGAACGGTTGCACAGATATATGGTGCATACGATGCCGAGTGTCTAGCCATACGAAGGATCAGTGGCCTCTGCTGACGGATTACATGCAAGCAGGAGGACCTAGTCTGGTATGCCCAGGGGCAATTAGGGAACCCGTCCTGTTAAGACCAGGTTCAAGCGGACCTATGCTATGGTGTGATGATTGTCGAGTAGCAGGACTACATGATACGAACCATTGCCCTCGGCTAAGCGTGTATGTCCCAAAACTAAAACAATAATGGCGCCAATTTTTCCGATCAGTGGGACATGATGAGAAGAAACGTCGTACTTATGAATTAATGATGGATCGTGGGAACTTTTATAGGGTGCAATCGGACCCTTCGTCGCCAAGAATTTCTGTGCACTATGGAGGATCACTGGCTCGAGGCAGAGGAGGTCGAGGAGGAAGCACGTAGTGCGAGGACGTGGGTAGCTAATCTGTTATAACTATGGAGAAATAGGGCACTTTTCCAGAGAATGCCCAAATCCCACGAGGCCATCATGTAAATATTGTAGGCAGTTGGATCATGAGGTAGAGGAATGCCCAATTTTAATAGCCAAGATGTAGGAAAAGTAGCCAACCCCTACACAGAACGTACAAAGAGTTAAAGTCGAGCTAAGAAAGTAAGATCCCTATGTAAAAGTCATGACACGCAACGGGCTGGTCACCTAGTGAGCAAAGGAGGTGCTTGCCTCACGGGAATGAGTGCCTTTCAAAGAACAAACACCACTGGCAGTCCCCACACAGCCACCGATGCAATCTCAGATAAAGGAAGGGGTTGCGCCCTTTCAAAGGCATGTCTGAAGCTGCTACGAAATCCGCAGGCTGTAGGAAATCTCCAAGAACTATTGAATGCCTACGTAGTTTAGTCCAATTTGATCCCTGAGACCAAGGATGTACACAAACTATACAACTATAAGAATCACATCGGAAGAGAGATGCGATTGACTGTGCAGATTGGTGACTACAAGATGGATCAGGTTATCTTAGATCTGGGGTCAGATGTGAATGTATTACCAAAGAAGACATGGCAATGAATGGGAGAAAATAAATTATAATGTTACACCATCCAGCTACGGATGGCCAATCAACAAAAAATCATCCCTCTAGGGAGGTTACCCAGTGTCATGGTTAACATCATAGGGGTAAGGGTACTAGCAGACTTTGAAGTTATCGAAATTGTGGAAGATGCAGATCCCTACCCTACGCTCCTTGGAATAGACTGGGAAAATGACATGGGGGGTGTCATCAATCTCAAGAAGCGCAGCATGGTGTTTGAAAGCAAAGGTATGCGTGTCATAGTACCACTAGATCCAGCCGAAGGTGCGTGGTATACAGAACCAACCTATGAGGAGGAGGAATTAGATCACATTTATAAATTAACTATGTGGGATGAAGATCGGGTTAACCCCATGGATCAAGGAATGCTCTGCTGGGAAAAAGACAGTGAATGTTTTTCTGACTTTGATGATGAGCTATAAAATTGGCAAGGTCGATTGCACGAGGTTTCGGCGCTTCGATGTCTTCAGACCGTCAGGAATTTCCGTCGCATCTCTACCATGGAAGGAAACCTACCCTACCAGGTGGATGCAGATGATATTCAGAAGATGGTTGAACCTAATATTCCCACGAAACGTAGGCTAGGGGCACTATCACTAACACTGCGTGGAGCACGTACGCAAGGACCGGTATTCTTCACTCAGGAGAAGTATTGGAGAAGGGTGCTCCTGTGCATAGGGACTCCAGTTGCCAGATGGACTCTGAGGTCAGCTGACCTATGCGGATACTTGCTGACATCCAACACTAAAGGGTGTGATCAAACCTTGCACAGACAGGCTTGTCGGGGTACCACTGATTGAGGCATGCGTCGGGTTATGGACCTGCCTGGACCCACGTGTAATTTGGAGAATTTGTGGATGCCTCAAGTAATAAATGGCCCAAGGATGCGTGACGCGGCCCTATCGTGCAGGGACATCTCGACTAAGGGTGAAGCCCATGGCTCAAAAATACTGATGGCCAACTTGCAGACACACCTTGCGTCGACCTTCACTCAGGGTATGCAAACAACATACAGGCATCATCCATGGTCTGAAATTCCATGGAAATGACCTCAGGCATGAAGGATGACCATCAACACATCTCGATTTAATAAAAAATGGATCTTACAAGTACACACAATAGGCTGCAGATCATCAATACAGCCATTTATGGTAAGATTGATCCACATGATCGATGTTCAGTCTCACGAATGGGCTACTCCACCATTAAATAGCTTCAGATGGTGTGTGGTTGGCTGGATCACTTCGCACCAGGCTATTTATTCACATTACAACATGCTCCTAATATCTACATACTATTTTTTTGCACTCCTTAACATTCTCTAGGATGCATGTTTTCCTATTGCGAAGATGGACCCAACTAGCGAGCCTGGTAATGCTAAGTGCAGTCACAGGGTGAGCACTAGCTCCCAGTACAAAGGATTGTCTGCGAGCCATGCGCAACCAGAACACTACGATATAGGGACATTCTGCAACTTGTCTGCAACTCCAGAGTCCTGCCCAGCCAAAGCAATGTGTGTTCCCTCCCTTGAATTACCCTCGTCAATGCTCCTGGTCCAACTACAGAGGACATCCAAATTGATTTAGCGCATCTCTCTGACACAGAGCTACAAGGACTAAAAACCAGAGTGTTGCACAAATTTTTCCACCATGACCGAGCCAGGCAACAAAAATATGACATACCTCAGGAAGTACACAACCAATGGATTGTAGTGGTCAAAGAGGCAACGCATATTATTCAAGAGCAGCTGACGTAGGGCACACAACTAGTCGAAATAGCTACCCAATTATGGACGGCCCTCAAGCACCATTCTACGCTTCAGCATATCCAGACGGAATTATTGCAAGTGAAAGCTGCTCTGGACCAAGTCTGAGCCTCCTCACCCACCACCGTCTCCGCGTAGCATCTAGCTATCTTGGACAGGATTGAGAATCTTTGCCACACCAAGCATGTCACCCAGAAACGATTGAAACCATGGGCCGACACCGCACTCCAGCTCGCTGAAGATGCTCAGTCTGCCATTTCATGCCTCCACCGGCTATTAGAACAGGTTATCACAGCTCTAGATGGCCCTACCTCCCTGACACTGGTCAACATTGTGCAACGAGCTACAGCCCAAAGTAAGGAAGTGCTCCCACCGCTCCTCTACACTCTGGCTACCTTGCATGCACAAATCGAAGCCACACCACTGTAGTGACTCGGGATGAGTCACAAGATTGTGTTGGGGGACTGTTGGAATGGGGTCTCCTAACAAGCTGTGAAACTGGTCCATTTTGAATATTTCTTATTATATTTAATCTAGCGGAGGGGTTTTGGGGTGGGTCAAAGCCCTAAAAGCATTGTAATGGATGATAGTGTAAACGAGGGGTCCGAAAACCATGGGTTGCAGACCATAGGAAAGTATAGGCTAGATTATTATAAATAGAGATGCATTTTGTATTGTAAAGGAGAGGATATGATAAGCTATTGATGTGAATTGTAAGTTAAGCTATCCGTTTGGGTTTTGGGAAACAGACTCCTGCTGGATGTGTGTGCGGACCCTGCTACTGTGTGCATAGGCTGGGAAGGGAATTGGAATTGTAAGGAAGAATTGATGAATGAATGCGAAAGATTGTTAGAGAACTGAATCTATGAGCACTGTTGTGTGAATTACTAATAATTGTTGTACTATGCGTTTTCTCTCTTTAAGCTGTGAAATATCTGTGTACTGCGTTCTTAGATCCAGATCTATTATGTTTTGTTTATGTACTGTTGTGTTGATGTTATAAAAAACATATAATGATAGATCTAGTGCACGAGGATGTGAATAAAGACTTAATTAACCTGACACAAAACGAGGTAATCTGGGAATCCTAAGATCTAGCATAGCTCTGCTTGCTTTACCCATCCTTTCTCAGGGTGCGGAAATCTGGTTCCAGCACCCACCCATACTACTTCGGGTGAGACTTTGACCTGTGAAAGCAGGTCACTGCCGAAAGGGCCAATAGTATAGGGATTTGTTGGCAAACCTTGCACATCGAACCTAGGTCAAGACCCCTCGAGCCAACATTGACTCAATTTGTTGCAGCAAATTTGGACATTTCAGCTCTTTAAGTACTCATACATACCAATGGGATTCTTGTACTTGTGATTGTACTTGTGAGAGAGTTGAGCATTGTATACATGCATGAGAGTTTTTGTGTGTGAACATTGGAATTTCTTATAGTTTGATTGTTCTTGAACATGCATGTAGTGATTGACTTGTGTTAGTCGATTGATTTGTTAACATGTATGTTTTCAACTTGAGAATGTTGATTATCTGCACATGCATGAGTGATAGACTTGTTTTGGTTGATTTCTTTGTTTATCATGCATGTTTTTCAACTTGAGAATGTTGATCATTTACACATGCATGAGTGATCGACTTGTGTTGGTTGATTGATTGTAACATGTATGTCATATCAACTTGGAAGAGTGGATTTTTTCTCCAAGGATGAAAGGGATATGTTGACGAATTGTTTCATGAGATGTGAAATTCTTGTTGTTTTGGGAAAATAATCGTCAAGTGTTGTACATGTTTTTGTTTGACTTAAGATTATGTTTTTTGAAGAGGCATGTTTTGTCGACTTGTGTTTGGTCGATGGGTTTCTATACCAAGATGTAATAATGTATGGTGATTTTCACAGGATGTGACATTTGTTGCTTTGAAGGAGAAAAAAAAAGAGGTTGTCAAGTTGTGTTTCTTGCATGATGTGTTTTTCAAGTTAATGGTTTTTCTTGTGATGAGATGTCTCAGGATTTTGGAAGGTCCACTCTTGAGCGAAAGTCTCATGATTATATTTCATTCTCAAATCATGGCATGAGCACCACTAAGTAAGGTGTATGGATTAATCAGATGTTTGAAGCAGTTTTGGAAGTTTTTGAGCATGGAGGAGACCTTGTACAGGTTTTCCCAATTTCCAGAACACTTTTTGCACTAGATGTGACTAGAATGGTTCAGATTTGGTTTGACTTATATTCAAGAAGTTATTTATTGTACTTTTCAATGTGGAATTGAAGAGTGTATGTGAGGGGCTTCTAGCTCTCACTAGTGAAATAATGTCATCTTTGTAGGAGACATGTTGTGTTGTTGATATTGTGAAATTTATTTACAGAAGAACATTACCTTGAAGGGGTAAAAGACACATGTGTTTGGCAGCAAACTGATATATACTTTTCACACTGAATACAAGAGTGGTGTAGTCATGTTGACAAGCCAAGGAGATGTAGCCCAAGAGCAGTGAACTCCTTCATCAATGGTTATTGTCTTGTGGTTTGATGCACATTTATTTCCAAGTGTTTTGATGATTTCATGATTTACAATTTTTTCATGAAATTATACTGGTTGAAAAACACTTAAAACTAACCATTGAAGTAATCTGCCTTCCTTCTCAACTCTATGCACACAATCCTTAAGCACACATTTATTTTATACTAATGAGGAAGCTAGCAAATCAAAATAGTTTTGTCCATATTCAAATCAATTTGGTATCAGAAACTGAATTGGGGGTAAAAAATTCACTACATATCGCATCATGCAACGAAAGAAGGAGAGCTCTCATTTCACATCACTCTCTTCTAGTGTTTAACGTTGTGGCAATGCATGACAAAAATGATTATGTATTTACAGATGTGGCTAAAATTAATCTAAAGCATTTGGTAGAATATTTTCTTGAGGAATTAATGGTTGAATACAAGTCGGTGATGGCTTACACAACCATGGGGGATTTCCACAGCATCCAAATCTGCGTAGAGCACATGAAAGCAAGGTGCTTGGATTGTTTCAAAGAAGGGCACTTGGGGCTTGAACAGTTGGACTCTATGGATAGAATGTGTGATGTTGTATCTCCTCCTATGATCCAGGTGGATATTGGTGGCCACCCGCCTATTCCACTTGGACCCCCACCATTGTTTCTTTCAGTTTTTCATTTTCCTTAATTGTAGCATAATTTACTATTTTTGGCAGTTTTTTATTTTCCTTAATTGTAGCATAATTTACTATTTTTTGCAGTTTTTCAGGTCCTGAACTTATAGAGCCATTTTGAGGCCCTAAATGAAGATTTTTGGGCATCAAACCTTCCGCCAATATGAGTTTCTTCTTCCTTTCCCTTTGAAGGAAAAGAGGGCTTATGTTGAAAGCTTCCCTTTGCTTTTGGCAAGGCATCTTAAAGGTCTCTAGCCATTTCAATAGCATCATGTAGGGTAGTGGGCTTGGTAGATTTAACCAACCCATGAAGAGGTTCATCTAAACCATCGATGAACATGTACGCCCTTCTTGCTGCAGATAAATCAGGAACCATAACAGATAATCTTAAAAATTTAGAAATGTAATATTATGTATTACCTAATTGTTTCAACTTTGCAAGGCTCATGAATGGTGCCTCTAGATCTCTTCTATGAAATCTTTCCACAAGCCTTCTAGTGAACTCTGAATAAGTAGACACATTGGAAAGACCCAATGTAAACAAGCCATGGAACCATCAATCATGTGCTTCACCTTCAAAGTGTAGCGTTGCAATCTTGATAGCCTCCATCTCTGGGACCTTGTTCAACTGAAAGTAGATGTCAAGTTTTTATACCCAAGATTTTGCACAACACTTGGATGAACCATCAAAGTTGGGTAAAATTAATCTACCCATAGTGTGGTGTCGATCATGATTCTGAATGAATCCACCACCTCTATGATGATGCCCTAGTCTTTTTTTGTCCTTTATGTGACAAAACTCCTGAAACCTCAAGTTATCTTTGAATCTCTAATTTTGAGACTCATATTCTTCAAAATAGTCTTC
Source organism: Pinus albicaulis (assembly GCA_034641835.2). Classification (NCBI taxonomy): domain Eukaryota; kingdom Viridiplantae; phylum Streptophyta; class Pinopsida; order Pinales; family Pinaceae; genus Pinus; species Pinus albicaulis. The sequence continues at coordinate 477,249,283 of CM076580.1, forward strand.
AAGGGATTCATGCTCTTGAAACCCTTCATTCCCACAACCAAAAATGTAGGCATGGTAGAGTGTTGGGAAACTTGTGGTTGATGCACTGGTTGATCATTCCAATGGTGAGACATGCCAGAGCCTTCTCCAAGATGAAATCCTTTAGAGGATTCTTTGATTCTTTCCAATCTCATCTATTTGATCTCTCTAGCAAGATCTTGCATGGCTCTAAGAAGGATCTTAGGAAAATCCTTTTCTTCTTCTTCACTTCTAGATACAGGGGCTTTACCCTTGTCTTCATTGTCATTTGTGTAATCAAATTTATTCTTCTGTCTTCTATTTAGATACCTCTTCTCTCTGTCAGTAAGAGGTTCTTCTTCTTCAGAAGACATCTTGGCTTCTTATAAAGCATGGGCTGTGCCAAGATGATGCTATGATACCACTGTATTATTCTCAAATGGGGAATGCATTAATACAAGATAGATATGCGGGAAAATAATGCAGATCATCTAAGACAAAGAAGGAGGCCAATATGGAGACCTTTCAAATGTATTTACAGCAGAAAAATAGATGTATAAGATGGCCCATAAGATGCATAAATGGAAATACAAGTCACCAATGAGAGAAAATCCTCAAAAAGTAGTGTTGCAACCATGTTTATAGACTGAAAAGGTTTGAAAGCATTATTTTATTAAGTTGCAACAACTGTTGATTACACTTTAGATCTAGAGAAAATAAGTGCATGAAAATTCAAATATATAACGGATCCATACACTATATAGGCTCTTCTTCAAAATCCCCTTGGGGTTTTTCAGCATTACACCATGTACAAGGAGTAGATCTGAGATCTAAATCTGTAGATCTGCAAAAAATTTTAGATATTCAAGAATATTTAGATCTAATCTGATATGAACAATATATTGATCCCCTCCAATGGATCTCAAAAGTGAAGGGCAGATCCCCAACACTTGAAAACCAATCCTCCCAAAAGACCCTGCAACAACACCTACAGGAATAACACAGATCTGGAAGTAAAACTTTGTTGTAGGGTTTAGAATGTGGTTGGACACATGCCAAGTTATGAAAATGATGCTCCAATCATCCAATACTCTCTTGCAAATGGAATACAAGTCTCCTCCATTGAAAAGGAGCACTGAAATGGCCTAGATCTGAAGAGATTTAGCCTCCACTTGCTACAGCTTGCAAAGACAACCAAACCCTCAACAGGATCTGTGTTGTAGTTGAAAGAAGAATCTTGGCCTTCAGTCAGATAGTGGAAAATATAATGCAAACTTTTCCAAGAGGCCTCTCAAGGAAAGATGTGGGATTCCTGATCATGAACACCCAGTGCTAAACAACACTATTCTCAGCTAAATAGAAAGAGAATGACATATGTCTAAATATAAAATATATTCAGAAATCTAATATCATCAACAACCCTCTCATGCTACCATCCTCTTCCTTTTATAAGTTAAGAGATTTCAAACCCTAAACCACTTCTAATGAGATCACTCTTTTCACACATAGCATCTCCATCTAAAACTGTGTTGTGCCTCATTGATGGCCACTCCTCCGTGACAACGTTGTAGATTTGGTCAAGGTTGACCCAGTCAAAATATCTAGCCCCTTTCACACCTAAGGGTACTTGTTTTAACAGCCAAGATTTAGCCTTTTTACATTTGGCATTGATTTATCCATGATTTAGGAGTATTATGGACCTCCTTTATACTTTTATTCTTCAAACAAAGAAATAAAACAGAAATGAATATTCCAATTAGCTCATGACTAATTGGAAATATTACAGTCCTCCCCTACCAAATGTTGCTTGTCCTCAAGTAACTGATAAGGTGAGTGTTGTAGCTCTTCTCCTCCTCCATTGGTGACACCAACATGTGATAAGCTTCCTCCATAAGCTAAGTGTTCACCAATCCATCCTTCCATGAATTGTTCCTCCAAAGTTCTCATGAGATGCAAATATTCCATCCCATAAGGAGACAAAATATCAATTGAAACAAATATGGTTTGCCCAATGTTATCCCTAAAACATGTAGCATAAGGTACATGGAGAGTTTCCATCCCATAGGGAACATGCATACCTTCCCTCCTTTCTCCATACATCCCCATAAAAATTAAAAGTACATCATCAATGTAGGGGATTAAAACAACATATATACAAACCGAAATTTGTGCATATGGAGGTGGGTCATAGTCCCACATGTGGAACCAGTGTAGTGCATCTCCTAACTGCATTAGATCAAGATGTGGTAAGTGGTTTCCCCACCACTTAATTTCTTCGCATGTCATCTCACTATGGCCGAAAGTGTGAGATATATTTGGTACCTTAGGCCCATGCACCCATCATGATACAAAATCTTCGTTTGTACACCAAGGGAGTGGCCATGTTTAGAAAATTTTGTGGCCCAAAGTTGGCCATGAAGTTTATAAGGTAAAATACTCCTCCTTGGAGTCATGGCCTGCATAAACATGGTGAAAGAATACATACAATCAAAAAATAAAACATGATTTACATGAGTATGTCCTTTATCCACAATCCTCCTCATACAAATGGAGTGGTGCATAGATCTATCTCCTCTCTCAAAATAAGGAAGAGATGGTTGAAATAACTCTTTCATAGAGTCACGTTGTTGTCCCAACTCCACATGGTTCATGAATTCTTGAAAATGCTGATGTAGTTCTCCTTCAAAGCCTTCCCAATCAAAGCTCCTCATGATGATGTTGTAGATATTCATGGAATATGTGTGGCTGAAACAGAACTCTTCACATGCCCTTTGTAGCAACTTCTCCTTAAGCTTCGAGGCTCTAGAAAAGAAGATCATACCATGATGATAGATGAATCCTCCTTGGACTAAATAGCCCTCTTCATGCAGCTGGTCATCAAGAATCATACAAGTGTGAAGATCCTTGTAATAATCCACCAACAACTGGGATTTCCAATATGGATCTAAACTCCCCAAAAATGACAGCGCTGATGATGTATCAACTGAAATTTCTGTCATGTGGCTGCTCTCCTCGATGTTTCCCATGCAAAAGGTGTATGTTGGAAGGTTATTCCTTCCATTCTTCTCCTCCCACAGTAGAATCAGAAATGAGAGTGGGTAATGATGATGTTGGGAGAAGATCTCCCTCCTCCTTGAGCCTAACCAAGACTCCCAGCATTGTATCATTGTCCTCTAATGCTCCCATCCCTCCTGGATCTAAGCTTGGAGCATCGTGTTGTGAGATATCACCCACAAAAACTGAATCAGGTGCCCTGCCAGGTGGTTTTCCACTAGATAAAAGTGTCCCATGCAGCAATCTCATGAGCATGATAGATGGGACTGTAAGGTCCTTTCTTCCACTGTGAAAATCCATCTTTGTTCTTTGTGTGGAAGTGGTATGTGAGGGATATGTATCAATGCCTTTGATCATTTGAGTTTCACCACTCTTCTTGTCCACCCATTCCATTTTCAAAGCCTCCCAATCAGTGGTGACCTTTCCCAATGTAATCAACCATTGAACACCCAAAATCACATTGGTGTCAGGTATGTCAACCACAAAGAAGTGATCAATAAATGTATAAGTCCCCATGGTGACTGAAAGTGATGGGACATAATTCATGCATTACATTGTTTTATCTCCTGGGACCAAAACATAGAATCCCTCAAAAGCATCAGTGGGTATTGCCCTCCTTTGCACTAGTTGGGCATCAATGACATTGTGGGTAGCCCCACTATCAATCAGAACAAAAACGCTCTGATTCAAGATGGAAACTTGAAATATTAAGGTCAAGCACTTAGGTACTCCTCTCAAAAATGCAAGAGACCCTCTAATAGGAGAAAATGCTCCATTCCCATCTCCTGATGGTGTTGGCTCTCCTCCTGTAGTGCCAGCATTGTGACCTCTTCTTGGTTCATCTTCTTCTTCCTCCTATTCATCTGAGAAGACCGCTATGTAATGTGCTTTTCTAGTAGCACATCTATGTCCAGGTGCCCATGAATCTTGGCAAGTGAATCAAAGCTTCCTTCTCCTTAGATCTCTCCAGACTTCATCATCAAGAGGCTTCTTGTATGAGTCTCCTTTGAAGGAACAACTTTTTCTTCCTTTCCTTAAGAAGGAAAAGAGGGCTTATGCTCAAAGCTTGCCTTTGCTTTTGGAAAGGAATATTGAAGGTCTCTATCCTTTTAAATAACATCATGCAGGGTAGTGGGCTTGGTAGATTTAACCAACCCATGAATAGTTTCATCTAAACCATCGATGAACATGTACACCCTTCTTTTTGCAGACAAATCAGGAACCATAACAAATAATCTTAAAAATTCAGAAATGTAAGATTCTGTATTACCTTATTGTTTCAACTTTGCAAGGCTCATGAATGGTGCCTCTGGATCTCTTCTATCAAATATTTCCACCAGCCTTCTACTGAACTCTGAATAAGTAGTCACATTGGAATAGCCTAATGTATACAAGCCATGGAACCACCAATCATGTGCTTCACCTTCAAAGTTCAGCGCTGCAATATTGATAGCCTCCAACTCTGGGACGTTGTTCAACTGAAAGTGGATGTCAAGTTTTTCTCCCCAATATTTGGCAAAACACTTGGATGACCCATCAAATTTGGGTAAAAATAATTTTCCCATGGTGTGGTGTCGATCATGATTCTGAATGAATCCACCACCTCTATGATGATGCTCTGGTCTTCTTTTTTCCTTTATGTGAAAAAACTCCTGAAAACTCAAGTTATCTTTGAATCTCTGATTTTGAGACTCATATTCTTCAAAATAGTATTCAAGGGATTCATGCTCTTGAAACCCTTCATTTCCCACCACCAAAAATGTAGGCATGGTAGAGCGTTGGGAAACTTGTGGCTGATGAAGTGGTTGATCATTTCAGTGGTGAGACATGCGAGAGCCTTCTCCAAGATGAAATCCTTTAGGGGATTCTTTGATTCTGTCCAATCGCATCTTTTTGATCTCTCTAGCAAGATATTTCATGGCTTTAAGAAGGATCTTAGGAAAATCATTTTCTTCTTCTTCACTTCCTGATACAGGGGCTTTACCCTTGTCTTCATTATCATTTGTGTAATCAAATTTCTTCTTTTGTCTTCTCTTTAGATACCTCTTCTCTTTGTCAGTAAGAGGTTATTTTTCTTCAAAAGACATATTGGATTCTTAGAAAGCACATGTTGCACCAAGATGATGCTCTGGTACCACTGTAGTATTCCCAAATGGGGAATGCAGCGATACAAGGAAAATATGTGGGAAAATAATGCAGATCATCTAAGAGAAAGAAGGAGGCCAATATGGAGACCTTTCAAATGTATTTACAACAGAAAAATAGATGTATAAGATGGCCCATAAGATGCATAACTGGAAATGCAAGTCACCAATGAGAGAAAATCCTCAAAAAGAGGTGCTGCAACCATGTATATACACTAAAAAGGCTTGACAGCATTATTTTATTAGGCTGCAACAACTATTGATTACACTTTATATATAGAGAAAATAAGTGCATGAAAATTCATATCTATAACAAATCCATACACTATATATTCTCTTCTTCAAAATCCCCTTGGGGTTTTCAACATTACACAATGTACAAGGAGTAGATCTGAGATCTAAATCTGCAAATCTGCAGAAATATTTAGATATTCAGGAATATTCAGATCTGATTTGATATGAACAATAGATTTATCCCCTCTAATGGATCTCAAAAGTGAAGGGCATATCCCCAACGCTTGAAAACCAATCCTCCAAATGATGTGCCAAAATACCCTGCAACAACACCTACAGGAATAACGTAGATTTGGAAGTAAAACTATGCTGTAGGGTTTAGAATGTGGTTGGCCACATGCCAATATCTAAAAATGATTCTCCAATCATCCAATACTCTATTGCTAATGGAATAGAAGTCTCCTCCACTGAAAAGGGGCATTGAAATGGCCTAGATATGAAGAGATCTAGCCTCCACTTGATGTAGCTTGCAAAGACAACCAAACCCTCAATAGGATCTGCATTGTAGTTGAAAGAAGAAGCTTGGCCTTCAGCCAGATAGTGGATAAAACAATGCAAACTCTTCCAAGAAGCCTCTCAAGGAAAGAGGTGGGATTCTCGATCAGGAACACCCAGTGCTACACAACACTATTCTCGGCTAAACAACAAGAGAATGATATATGTCTAAATAGACAATATATTCAAAAATAAAATATCATCAACAACCCTCTCATGTTTCCATCCTCTTCCTTTTATAAGAGCATGCAAACCCTAAACCACTTCCAGTGAGATCACTCCTTTCACACAAAGCATCTCCATCTAAAACTTCGTTCTACCTCATTGATGGCCACTCCTCCATAACAACGCTGTAGATTTGGTCAAGGTTGACCCAGTCAAAATATCCACCCTCTTTCACACCTAAGGGTGCTTGTTTTAACAGCCAAGATCTATCCTTTTTACATTTGGCATGGATTTATTCATGATTTAGGAGTATTATGGACCTCCTTTATACTTTTATTCTTGAAACGAATAAATAAAACAAAAATTAATACTCCAATTAGCTCATGACTAATTGAGAATATTACATATTGATAAAGGTTAAACCTATATAAGGAGAAGAAGATCATAGTGCAAGGGTGTGCATAAGTAAGGGTTTAAATATGAATACTTCTCTCTGAAGTATATATGCATAAAATGGGTTTTGTTTATATGAAGATCTGAAATTACGATGCACTCATGGACACAATGATGAATTGGGATCTCTAGACCTAAAATGAATATGTATTCACTTGATCTATTGGTGAGATTTTTGGATCTATGATCTAGTGCATGTGTGTTGAAGTAAAGAGAAGAAATCTAGGTGACTCTATAGATCTGAAAAATTTTGCATAATTAATATTTACATATATATACGTTGGTTCGTCACAGTGAAAGTGCGTATACACGCGGGTTGGTTTTAGCTAAAGTGCGTATGGAAGTCAGGGTTTTTGAAGCTTGATGGAGAGTTTATCTAGTTATTGTTGTTATATTTATGATGTTTGTCAATGAAGTCTTCATGTAGATCTGGTTCATTTGAATAATGTATATGCTACTAAGTTGAATATGTACAAATCTTATGAATGAGTGATTATGTATGATTAATGATATTGACTTTAATATTCCTATTTTAATAGGAATACTCAATTTCATTTTATTTTCTTTGTTCAAAGAATAATTATGTAAAGGAGGGTCAAAAACTTCTAATAAAAGAATAAATACATGCCCAATGTGAAAAAGGGTAAATCTGGGCCACTTTAATAAACACACTTGAGTGTGAAGAGAACAAATCCACTTGACTGGGTCAATCTTGACCATATCCACAGCACAGTATTGGAGGAGTGCTCATAAATAAGGCACAACGTAATTCTAGAAGGAGGTCTCTTGTGTGAAATAGATAAGTTGATGAAGGTGGTTTAGGGTTTTGGCAAGCTCTCATCTTATAAAAGGAAGGGGAAGGCAAAATGTTGAGGTTGTTCATGATTTTATTTCTGATTTGTTGTTTGTTTAGACACACAGCTCTCTTGGCTGTTTAGCCTAGATTGCATATGATGTTTAGCATTGGAGTTTCTCATTTAGGAGATCCACCTCTTCCCACTGAGGAGATATGGGGAGAACTTGTATTTCTTTTCCACTATCTAGTTGGAGACCAAGCTTCTACTTCCAACTGCAACGCAGATCTAGTGAGGGTTTACTCGCTTTTGTAAGCTGCAGCAAGTAGAACTCTAGATCTGTTCAGATCTAGCTTGTATTGGAGCCTCTTCTCAATGAATGTGTCTTTTAACCTCCTGGAAAAGTGCAGCCATTATTTGAGATTTAGGTTTGCTTCTTGGCATCAGGCCAACTTAGTTAATCAAGCTGCAACGCAGTCTCCCTTAAGGGACTGCATTATTTTCATGGAGATTAGATCTCTTTAGATCTAAGTAATTTCAATGCTCTTTTTCAATGGAGGAGGCCTCTGCTCTATTGGAGGAAGGGTTTTGGAGTGCATGAGCTTCATATTCTGATCTTGGCATGTGGCCATTAGCCATCTATCCCCTACAGCACAGTTTCTACTCCAGATCTGTGTTAATCTTGTAGGAGGTGTTGCAGGGAGTTTGGATGCATCAATTGGACAGCTAGTTTTGGAGTGTTGGGGATCCACTCTTCACTTTGAGATCTTATGTAGGATATCTATACTTGTACTTTTCAGATTTGATCTACATATTCTGAATACTTTAGTATTTCTGAATATTTCTGTAGATCTACTTTCTTAGATCTCAGATCTACTGCTTATGCCTTGTGTAAACCCAAAAATTCCAAGGGGATCTGAAAGAGGAGCTATTCTAGTGCATGGATCTGATATAGATATGAATTTTTATGCACAGATCTGCTCTAGATCTGGCATGTAACATACAATAGTTGCATCCTAATAAAATAACAATGTCAAGGAAGTTTTCAGTCATTCATATGGTTGCAGCCCTCTTTTGATGAGATTTCTTTTGTCTATGACTTGTACTTTTAGCTATGTATTTTATGAACTTATTTGTAAAAATTTATTGCAGCTGTAAGTAATATTGAAGCATAATTTATGAGCCTCCTATCACTGCTCTACAGAAACTGCATTATTTTCTGAGCAGGATTGTTTGTTATTATTGCAGTCCCTCTTTGGGGCATTTTTCAAGGAAACTAGGTGTGGGAGATTTGTTTAACCCACCTAGAAGGATTTATTTATGATACCCTCTTGGATATAGGACTTAGATGCTCATATCCAAGGGATCGAAGTGCTGGTTTTAATTTCTGTAGTAGCCATTACTGGAAAATTCGTTTTCCATTCATGCCTTGCTAGCTGTTCCAGATTTGGAATATTACAGTGGTATCAAAGCTGCCATCTTGGCTCAACCTGTGGATTTCAGATCCAATCAGAAGATAAGAAGAAGAGGAGAACAAAATGATGGAGAGGATGAGATTACTCTCATCCATTTTTAGATCTAAGAAGAGCCTCTCCAAGGAGGTTCAACCGATGGAAGAAGAAGGATGCAATGAAACTCCAAGAGGGATTCAAGGAGGAGAAAGATGCAGTGAGACCTCTAGAAGGTTTCAATAGGAAGAATAATATCCATGCACTTCTTGTTCTTATAGAGGAAATGGAGAGCAAGAAGACCACTTAGAACATGAGATCCTAAGTGGGTATTTGGCAGAATACAAGTGCCAACCTAGGGCTTTCAAAGAGACCCTAAATTTTCCTAAGTTTATTCAACTGAGAGAAGAAAGAAGACCATGTAGTAAGAGAATGATAAGAGGCAACATATTCTTGTTGTATACATTTGATGGATCACTCAAGTGTGCAACAAATACTTTGTTGATGAAACTAGAAGCATTTTTCCTACTACGTCGAGTAGTGGAAAAAGAGGCTGTGGAGATCTTAGCGCTGCACTTGGAGGGAAAGGCAAGCTCTTGGTGGATCATCCATGTAATTCATGCAGGAATATCTAATTTTTCTGATTTTATGCATTAAGTAATCAGGATATTTGATAGTAGAAGCTCATAGGAGGAGGAGTCCTCTTCTCCATTTGAGGAGCCTTGTACAAGCACTGTCACCATCATGGAGGGGTAGCCATCTGTAGCAGTTGTTGGATCAGCCACCACATTGAAGAGAGGAACTCTTGTAGCCCTACAAGATGTTCCCCAGACTCACCAAGGTATGAATTTATTTCAATTTCTGATCACTTCAGGAAATCTTATGGGAAGCCTTGGGAATTTTCCCTCACATGGTCCAGGATCAAAACACATTGCTGTGGGGAAGTAGCAAGCTTGCACAACGCTGTGCAACTTGGGATCGATCCAAGAAGGGATGAACATCCATTCCTTTGCACGCTTATTGAATTACATGCAACATAAGGGTTTAGGGTGCAAGATTGGGAGAGGCATGATGAATGTTGAGTCACTTCCTATTGGTGTTTGGCCTTCAGCACACTTGGATCCTTTTGGATTCAAGAAATTGATTGATGAGAGGTCTTTTCTAAAATATCTCCAAGGGGTTACACCTTGACTTCCCATGAGTTGTAAGGAGAGCAATCTATTTTGGGAGATTTGTAGTCTTCATTGGGAAGATACCAAAGGAGAAAATGACTGGAGGCATCCACATTTGGATGGAGAGTCTTCTTCTCAAAAAGAAGACATGAAGATTCCTCTTTCAAAGGTAGACCAAGATCTAAGGTCTCCTATTGATGATGAGGATTTTTCCACCATTGGAGAAAAGGCTAGGGGTGACATCACAGTCATGATAGAGGCATCTATAGCATTTCATGAAGAGGAAGAAGAAGCAGCTGCTCCAAGAAGAGAATCTCTTGCATTCTTGCAAGGAGTTTCAAAGAGTCTCACATATAAAAATTATGGCACAATCTATGAGCAGAATGTGCCATCATTATCAGATGGTGAGAACCTGAATAATGTAGAAGATGAAAAGAAGGGCAAGCTTCATTAGGAAAGAAACATTTATCCCTATTTATTTCAAAAGAGTGATGTACTAAGAATGCATGAAGATCTATGCAAGAAAATCCAGGACACATCAGTCCATCCACCCTCCTATTATGATCTATGCCTTAATGTCTCCTTACTTGGGAGAAGTCCACTAGGGCAATCCCCTGATGGAAAGAGAAAGTGTTCTCTCAACCTTGTACAGTAATGGTATATTTGACCAAGGGAGGAACTATCACAGCACTAGAGACTTTGGGTAAGAAGCATGCTTATGCAAAGAGCATTTCACTTTATGATTGCATGCATTCTTTTACTTTACATATGCAGGCCATCACTCCTAGAAGGAGTGTCCTACCTTATAAAATTCATGGCCAACTATGGGTCAGGACTATTTTCAAACTTGGCCACTCCCTTGATGGGCTAAGGGAGGTTCTGCAGTATGATGGGTGCTTCCCTAAAGCACCAAATATACATTTCACCTTTAGCCTTGGTGGAATGATGAGGCTAGCAAGTAAGTGGCATGTAAACCACATAACACACCTAGATCTAAATTAGAGAGAAGATGACCTGTGTTGGTTTCTATTGGTTGAGTGTGGGTACCACCCAAGGTTTTTGATTTTCTTGTCTCATGCCTTGTATCTCAAGGAAATAATGGATAAGAATAAGGCATGGTTTCTTTGGTCGATAAGAAGAAATTATGGACACCCCATGGTGAATTTCATGTCCATACATTTACTTATGTCTATGATGTATGTACATGTATTTCTATTTAGGACAAATATCATAATCATGTATGTACTTTGGGTTGGGAGAAATCGTAACCTTCTCATGAGGTGGCATAAGGGAGCTTGTTTGTATCATGATGATAATAATTCACCAATATTTGTTATGAACATGAGAGGAGGAATGAAACATTGGTTGAGTGTGTCCTTTGGGAATGAAATATCCCACATTCATTCATGCTTCAAGAGGAGAGTAGGACATTGTGTGGTTGCTACATTATATCATTTGTTTCTTTATGCTAGAAGCCATATGTTGGGCTTATGTCATTGGAAAAAGTCTCTCACTTGGGAGAATTTTCAGCAAGACATGTGTTGTTTGAATCATATTCAGCCAACACCTATTACCCTCTACTATTTCCAAGCTTTGAAGAAGCTTTTTGCAGCAACAAGGTGGTGGGATGGCCACTTATTGTACTATGATTTGAGGCAGCAAGGTGATGGACAATGTTGGTCTCAAGGGAGGGACTATTTTCACCATCCAATATATCATACGACACTTAGTCCATGTTTCTTTTGGAGCACATATGGTGAAGATAATATACTCACTATATGCATGGGAGATTGGGCAAGGAGACTCACTAGAATCAAAGGAGAAAATCATGAAGGTCTAAGTTCCTTTTGGCTTCATGAGGACTATTTTATTGTAGCCCAGGATCAGCAGCTCCACATTCATCAAAAATGGAAAGAGGGACAGCATGAGTTGAGTATCCTCATCTCTCATTTCTATGCATGGAGCCCCTACACAATGAAAATGGGGGGAGTTGTTGACTTTTTTTGTGAGCTACCCAGGATGGATCACTTTGTTTGGATGATAGGATGGAGATTGGAGGCTCTCATGGGGTTGAAGTACCCTACATCTACCATTTCTCATGCATTGAAAAAACCAATGGACAACAAGTAACTATCTCATGTATCTACCACTTCTTTATGATGACAGCTAATTGGTTCATTCACCAAAGGCACACTTATACCCTTGGGAGGAGACAATTCCATTGGAAGATTTTGCAAGTCCTTGTAAGTTTCTTGAGCACAAGCAACATTTTGGGAGGGGAGGAATGTAATATTCCTATTTTAATAGGAATACTCAATTTAATTTTATTTTCTTTATTAAAAAAATAATTATGTAAAGGAGGGTCAAAAACTCCTAATAAAAGAATAAATACATGCCCAATGTGAAAAAGGGTAAATTTGGGCCACTTTAATAAACACACTTCAGTGTGAAAAGAAAAAATCCACCTGACTGGGTCAATCTTGACCATATCTACAGCACAGTATTGGAGGAGTGTTCATCAATAAGGCACAACATAATTCTAGAAGGAGGTCTCTTGTGTGAAAGAGATAACTTGATGAAGGTTGTTTAGGGTTTTGGCAAGCTCTCATATTATAAAAGGAAGGGGAAGGAAACATGTTGAGGTTGTTCATGATTTTATTTCTCTGTTTAGACACACAACTCTCTTGGCTATTTAGCCTAGATTGCATATGTTGTTTAGCATTGGAGTTTCCTGTTTAGGAGATCCACCTCTTCCCATTGAGGAGCTTTGGGGAGAACTTGTATTGCTTTTCCACTATCTGGTTGGAGACCAAGCTTCTACTTCCAACTGCAACGCAAATATAGTGAGGGTTTGCTTTCTTTTGTAAGCTACAGCAAGTGGAACTCTAGATCTGTTCATATATAGCTTGTATTAGAGCCTCTTCTCAGTGAGTGTGTCTTTTAACCCCCTGGAAGAGTGCAACCATTATTTGAGCTTTAGTTTTTCATCTTGGCATGAGGCCAAATTAGTTAATCAAGATGGAGCACAGTCTCCCTTGAGGGACTACGTTATTTTCATGGAGATTAGATATCTTCAGATCTAAGTCATTACAGTGCTCCTTTTAAGTGGAGGAGGACTTTGCTCTATTGGAGGAAGGGTGCTGGAGTGCATGAGCTTCAGATTCTGATCTTGGCATGTGGCCATCAGCCATCTATCCCCTATAGCGCAGTTTCTACTCTAGATCTGTGTTATTCATGTAGGAGGTGTTGCAGGGAGTTTGGGTGCATCAATTGGAGAGCTCGTTTTGGAGTGTTGGGGATCCAATCTTCACTTTGAGATCTTATGCAGGAGATATATACTTGTAATTTTCATATCTGATCTGTATTTTCTGAATACTTTAGTATTTCTGAATATTTTTGTAGATCTACTTTCTTAGATCTCAAATCTACTGCTTATGCTTGGTGTAAACCCCAAAATTCCAAGGGGATCTGAAAGAGGAGCTCTTCTAGTGCATGGATATAATATAGATCTGAATTTTTATGTACAGATCTGCTCTAGGTCTAACATGTAACATACAATAGTTGTAGCCTAATAAAATAACATTTTCAAGGAATTTTTTAGTCATTCATATGGTTGCAGCCCTCTTTTGATGAGATTTTTTCTGCCTATGACTTGTACTTTCAGCTATGTATTTGATGAAATTCATTGTATAACTTTATTGTAGTTGTAAGTACTATTGAAGCACATTTTATGAGCCTCCTATCACTGCTCTACAGAAACTTTGTTATTTTCTGAGCATGATTTTTTGCTATTATTGCAGTCCCTCTTTGGGGCATTTTTCAAGGAAACTAGGTGTGGGAGATCTATTTAACCCACCTAGAAGGATTTATTTTTGATACCCTCTTGGATCTAGTACTTAGGTGCTCAGATCTAAGGGATAAAAGTGCTATTTTTGATTTATGTAGTAGCCATTACTGGAAAATGCGTTTTCCAGTCATGCCTTGCTAGCTGTTCTAGATTTGGAATATTACATTGACTTAATAATGGTTCTGCAAATCTGAAAAGATATATGACTGAAAGACTCAGATCTCTTTCTAAGACTGATCAATTTCTGGAAATAAATTATTCACAGATCTATACGCATGTTGGTGTGTAGGAAAGTGCGTATATAGGCAAGTTCAGTAAAGGGAATTAGCGTATGCATTTAAGATAATGAAGGATCAGGGTTGAAACTATTTTTAAATTTTGATTCTAAAATCTTGGTTTATTAATGTGTTTTGGTTACAGTGATCTCACTGTTCTGTTTAAAGTTTGGGTAAAGTTTATGGGTGTTAGTATTTATGCTGAGTTGAGTTGAAGCTATTGGATCCAGTGTGAAAATTTATGAAACGTGGTCTGCAGTGGGTTTGAGGGTTGGGCGTTTAGTGTGGAATTAGAAGCTTCCTGCCAGTAGAAGTTGGTGTTTTGATCAGGGGGTTGTAGCTCCCTTCTAGTAGAGGCTATAAAATGAGATCAGGGGGTTGGAGCTCCCTTCCAGTAGTAGCTAAAGAATGAGAGAAGGTGGCAGCATAGGCAGATGCCTACGTACTGTTATGAGTCTACATCAATGCAATATTGTAAGCAATTTTCCGTATAATAATATTGAAGACGGAGACAACATAAGTAGTGGTTTTCTCCTGAATTGAGCTTCCACCTTGAATCTTGGTGTTCATGTGTGATGCTCTTGTGTGATGATTTATTCTATTATTATTGCACATATTTACTCCTTAATTTCTGATGCATAACTGATGATTTGGGTTAAAGAATGTTTCTGAAAGTTTAAATTTATCTCAGTATACGCAAGTTTTTTTTAGTGTAGCCATGTATATATGCTAATTGAGCTAATCAAAGTCATGTATAGAAATCAGTAAGAGAAAATTAAAAGATTGTGATTATTGTAAATATTGATTCACCCCCCCCCCCCCCCTCCCCCTCTCAGTATTTTTCCCAACAATTGGCATCAGAGCAAGTCCTTCTGAAGAAACTTAATCACTAGAAGGAATATCATCTAAGATGAGAAATCAAGATGGGAGAGCATCTATCAGACCTCCACTCTTCAACGAAAAAAATTTAATCTTCTTGAAGACAAGGACAAGATCTTATCTTCAGTCTCTTGGAGTAGATGTATGGGCTATAGTTGAAGGTGATTATCAATATCTAGCCTTAGTTCCAACAGATCCAAGAGCAAGAAAGAACTATGAAACCAATGCAAAGGTTGTCAATGCATTATTGGGGAGTCTAACTGAATTAGAATTTGTCAAAGTTATGTAGTTGAATACAACAAAAGAAATATGGCACAAAATCATTCTAGGCTATGAAGGTGATGCCAAGGTAAAAAGTGCCAAACTCCAAACTCTCAGAATTCAATATGAAAAACTCAAAATGCATAATGATGAAAGCATTGTTAGCTTCTTTTTACGTCTATATAAGATTGTAAATTGTATGAGAAATCTTGGTGAAACTGTAACTGATACTACTCTTGTAGAAAAGGTTTTAATATCTCTAACTCCTAAATTCGAGTCAAAAGTATTTGCTATTGAAGGGAAGAAGGATCTACAAACTCTTACTATTGTTCAACTTCATGGGATCCTAACTGCATGTGAAATGAGAAAAGGAGGTCCATTTGAAGTCAAAGAAGTTTTTCTTAGAGCTGCTGCAAAAGGAAAGGATATGGAAGAACAAGAAGGATCAGGGTATGTTTCAGAAGAATATGAGATAAATTTTGTAAAGAAACTACAACTTGGCACCATTAGGTCCCTATAATTTGTCAGATTGGCAAGACCAAATAGACAAGGGTAACATCAAACCAAATTTGGAGTCCTAGAGCCTAGCCTTCCTGGACTCAGAGAGGGCTCTCTCTATATTTGATAAAAGATATGACTTGATTAATTTAGGATGCTGATTTTAGGCTAGTTATAATGATAGGGCTTGTTTGTTTTGTTTTTCTTGGTTGGGTTGCTTTTTAAGTAGAACAAATAGAGTAAGAGGAATTCAAACCATTGGGCTATGGGGTTTGTGAAAGGTTTAAAGAGTACAACAATAAATCAAGGGTGTTTCATAGGGAAAGCTAACAAATCCAAATGGATCCTTTAGATAAAATGAGTATATGATGACAGTAAGTTATCATGAATTCAATAAAACTAAAGGGAAATTAAGAATTGTTTAACTATACTCCAAACAAGGAAAGCCTTTAGGACAATAGCTTAGTAAAACTAAAGAGAAATTAAGAATTATTCAGCTAGACTTCACTAGGCTGACCTCAAAACAACAATCCAATAGTCCTAGAGTGCAGTTAAGAATTCTCTAATTATTACTTTCAGAGGAAAACATAGAGATAATAATGACAGACAGAGTTGAGGTGCCAAAACAACATATCTCAATCTAAAATTTATGTTCTATTATCAGATAAGTAATGAACATGATGTAAAACAAAGGAAAACATTGACAAGAGTGGAATAACATAACCATCTAGTAGAGTTCATGAATCCTATGAATGTGCTAGTTCCATTGATATTCAGTCCAAGACATTTAAAATGCTTAAAAGCCAAAATTCTTTACAACTCATAGTCTAAATAGAATTTAGCTCAAAAAAACAACTTACCAACCAACAACATTGTGAAGCATTACATGAAATATTTATATGAGAAATGAGGAGGTGAAACCCTAGATAGGGTTTTAAATGTCATTCATTACATAATTAATGCATTTGACCTTTCAGACCATGCAAGGCCCAAGGCAAAATATCTAAAACTCATTTATGACAAAAATAACTTCTAACACAACTCCTCAGCTAATTTTGAAGAAAAGTTTGACTTTAAGGCTTCAAAATATATTTTGAAATAACTCCTAGTAAGGGCGCAGCTCCAAGGTACAGGGGCGCAATGTCAAGCCAAATGCGCAGTGCCAAGATTGGAAAATTTTCCTGTTTGGAAGCTGAATTTTGGAGGCCTTTCCAGTGCCCAAATGAGCTCCATGATAGCTCATTGGAAATCCTCTCATGTCTAGTTTCCAAATCTACCTTTAGTTTCCAGAATAGTGCCCATTTGCCTTGTCAAAAACCATTTCTCCCAAGACTGATAAACGCGCAGTGCCATTGCTGAAAAGAGGGTAGAAATGTGATTTTTTGGTGGCGTTAGGCCCTTTTGAGGGACTAGTTTTGCTCCAAATGGTCTGAAATTCTCTGAGGATGGTGTCCTAGGCATGAAGAACATGAATATTTTGACCTTTTCCCATTTTAGTGCCCCAAAAAATAGCGCAATGCCAGTGGCGCTACGCATTTGGCCCAATTTTCTATAGGCCAAACTCTCAAAAATTAAAAATGTGCAAAAAGTGAAAAAATTTGGAAATTACCTTGTGGATCACGGTTGGGATGCTTGGAGGGACACATCAGCAAGAATTTTGAGTTTTTCCTTCTCTTTTGCCTCATTTAGACCTGAATCTTTGCAAGGGCTCGTTTGAGCTTGGCCATTGCAATCCTATTTCTCATGGCATAATGCTTTTCCATCTTCCTCTACATGTCAGTGTGTCTTTTGGCCTTCTCTAGTTGATCCTCTAGGTGCAAGTTTTCTCTCTCTAACCAAGACTCCCTATCTCCATCAATTTCTATGGCAAGAAACTCACTTGGAGTGAGCTTCTCTGCCAACTCTGCCTCTTTCTCTCTTTCCCGAACTAAAGCCTTCTTCAACCCAATTGTTCTTGGTCTCTTCCTAGGAAGTTGTCCTTCCTCACTCTCATTGTCATCAAAAGTGCCCAAGGCCTCATCTAGCAATGCCTTGGACTTTCTCGCATCTTTTTTATTTCTGATTGCTCTAACTTTACTAATGGCCTTCTTTTCCTCTAACTGTTGATTCTCTAGCTCAAAATAGCTAATCACATTCTTTGCCCTACCAAGACTAGTTTGAAGTTCACTAATCTTGGCATCCTTGCTTTTGAGCAGCATATTGGTAATCCTCTCCTCATCGTCATTCTCTAGGTCAATCAGTTGAAACTCTTGCTCAGTCTCATGTTTATCATCCTCTTCAATTATGACATGCTCTGCAACATTTTCCTTGCCTTTATCAAGCTATTTTGTTGATGAAGAAGGCATGGCCCCTTGCATCTCAAGTGCAGAAAACACATGGATGTAACCCCTCTAATATGTCAAAGGAAATGGCTCAATGTCACTCATTTTAGTGTCATATGTCTTAGTGTTCTCATCACTGCTTGATGCTTTGTCATCATGATATGAGGGTGAAGGGTTGTGGAAAGGTGATGTGGAAGGATCATCATGAGGTGAAGGAATGTGAGTGGATTGTGATGTATGAATAGCAGGATGTGGGAGGATGAGAAGATGAAGTAATATCTTCTTCATGATGGCCATATGGAGTAGTGAAAACCTCATGGGCAACGAAGGTATCCCATGGAATTTCTTTCTTGAATAACCATGTCTTGACATTTTATTACATCTGAGCTAGATTTTAGCAAAGTAAAAGAAGTGCCTGGAACATCCAAGGATGACCTTGAAAAATTGTAAAACCCTAATGATTTAGTGGGAGGGTCCTTTGACCTGATTTTGACTAGAATTTGACTTGGATATTTTCAAGTGAAAACAAAGTATTGTTATAGGTTATTATGCCCAAAATGACATGGGAATGAGTTAGTTATAGGAAACCCTAGAGGGCAGGTGGAGTTCAATGACAAGGGAAAATAGGGAAATGAGGTTATATGCAAGAAAGGAGGATGAAAATGAGACGTATAAGCCCATAAGGAGTTTTTTAGGAGCAACAGGGTGAATTTGAGAAGACCAACCGAGGAATAGTGAAAATAGGTTTATAAGGATAATGAAGGTAGTGAGATTTCTGAAACTCAAGATATTCAAGGAATATTGTTTTCAGAAAGCTAGAACCACTCTATAGTCATCTAAAGATACTGAAAAATATTGATGACTAACAGTGGCTCCACTTGGGGAGGGCAACTCCTTTAGGAGGTGTCAAGAACCTCAGATCTCTGATTTTGCGGATGAGATGCCTCACATGCTTGCTGATTTCCTTCATTTTGCAATGTTGATCTTGCTGTTGTTCCTTGATGCTGTGATCTTAAAATCTAAAAAAACATGATTGCTTCAATATCAACTCTACCTACCCATCGTACTTTTCCTAACATTTTCTCTTCATTTGGGTGCACTTGGATTAGCAAACCCTGGACATCATTTTTATTTTGAAAGCATAAAAACTATCTATTTCTACCCTTATATCATCCAAAGGCACAGATTAGACTGATGAGCTCTTTTATTCTCTATCTAATCTACTTATCAGTCAAGGTTAAACAGTTTGACAAATTTTCATTCTCTAATCTACTAACATAAAATTTAAAACATGAAAAAATCAAGGTTGAACAATTTGATTTGTCATGAGCTGTGTTATTTTTGGACAAGTTTCACACAGATTTTATTTTTGTACAAGTAAAACTAGAAAAACTAAGGGCTATAATTTGAAATTTTTCATTCATCCCTCTCTTTTCTCTTTGGTTTAGATTTGAGCTTTGGGAACTAGCATCTTTTCCTAACCTAGTCTACTGATAAGCCAAGTTTTAACTATTTGGCAAATCTTCATTTTCTATCTTATCAGCGGAAATTTAAAACATGTTCAATCATGGCTAGGCTGTATGACTGATAAGGACTTTCCTTTCTCAAAAGTAGTGGCATTTGGACTTGCAGACTTTCATACATATTCTTTTTTGGTATGGGGCTTTACCTCTTCTTTTTATCTGCCCTCTTTTCTTATTTTCTTTGTTTTTTGTGTTTCCTTTTTCTGGTTTTTTATTCAAGAAATGTTATGTACAATGAAAAAAGCTTCAAACTAAAAAATTCAAAAAAAATAGTGCTTGAGCATCCTGCCATTGACAATACCTCCAAATAACTCTACTCCATCCATTTCTTGTAGAAATAATACATTGTTACCTCTAACTGAATGGATGATGTATGGGCATTTCCACAGATTTTCAAAATTTCCATGCTCTTCTTTGTCCTCTCTTCTTTAATCCCACTTAAGCACTTTGTCTCCAATATGGAAATCATTGGCTTTAGTCCTCTTGTCAAAAATATTCTTGATGTTCTCTTGCACTACTTGTGTTCAGTTGTATACTTCTTCCCTTGACTGCTGCAATTGAATGGTTTGATACAGCTTCCTTTTTATATCATTCTCCTCTAATTGTACCTATTGAATAAGCTTCATCACTGGGACTCCCAAGGATGTTGGAAAAAATGATTCCATGCCATACACTAGTTGATAGGGAGACATATTAATTGATTTCTTGCCTGTTAATTTGTCTGCCCATAATCCATGCACCAATTTGTTGTGCCATGACATTTTGTTTTGTTACAGAAAATTCTTGATGATATTTACCAAAATTTTGTTAGAAGACTCAGCGAACCCATTACCTTGAGGGTAATAAGTTGTAGAATTCCCTAATGTGATGTGATACTTGTGGAAAAAGTCGACCATTCACTTAGATTTAAATGCAGCAGCATTATCGGTAATGATTTTTCTTAGACAACCAAATCTAGAAAAGATGTGATTTTCAAGGAATTTGATGATAACTGAGTCAGTGGAAGTCCTTAAAAGAATGTCTTCTATCCATTTGGTAAAATAGTCAGTTGCAGTGAGGATCCATTTATGTTGGGCAGAGGAGGCTGGGTGGATTTATCCAATGAAATCTAAACCCCATTGTTGAAAAGGAGTTTCAACACTGATAGGGTGTAAAGGAAAAGGTAGTATTTTTCTCTTTCCCTCAAATATTTGGCATTTATGGAAATTCACTACTAGCTTGTGGAAATCAGGGAACATAATGGGCCAATAGAAACTAGTTCTAAGGATTTTGTTGGCAACGGTTTTCTAATATAGATGACCTCCACATTCTCCTTCGTGAAACTCATGCATGATTATATCTACATCATCTTCAAGTAAACATTTAAGTAGGACACCAACATAATTTTTCCAATATAAAGCTTTATCTAGGATTCAAAAATTTACATCTTTTAGTTTCAAGAATCTGGCCCTTGTTTTGGACAAACCAGGAGGAGAATTTAGATTAAAAAGAACATATAATATATCAGCATACCAGAGTGAGTTCCGAAATGCTTCTTCAATAGGTGGAGTCGCCAGATCCTCTTGTTCATCCAAGGAATGTATCATGTTTATGTCCAAGGCTTGAAATTTTGCTTCAGCCATCAGTTTGGCCAGTCCTTACCCTTTGATTAGCTTGGTGGGCTTGATTTCTAGATCATACTCTAATATGATAGCAATCCACTTACCATTTTTACCATCAGGATCCTGAGTTAGTATGTCCTTAACAACTGAATCAGGAACAAAAGAAATGACATGTGAATGCAAGATGTAAACTCTGAAATCTTTTAAGGCTATGATTAAGGCAAAAGCATGTTTTTCCATAATGTTATCTTTTAGAGGTGCATCTCTTGGTGCCTTGCTGAAGAAATCTATGGGTTTTTCTTGTCTCGTTATGTTCTTTTGTAGCAATACTGCAGCAATTGTGTGTTCGAATGCAAATGAGAAGATGAAGAAGTCCTTGTTAATGTTAGGGATGTTTAGAACTGGTGTTTGCGTAAGTGCTTGTTTTACTAGTTCAAAGGATTGTTTTGCTTCTACGGTCCATTTGACTCCTATTTCTCTTTTCAGAATTTTTGTAATGTTTATTAGGAGTTCAACAAGGTTTGGTTTGAACCTTCTTAAGAAGTTGATAATTCTAATGAAATATTGTATCTCTTTGATGTTCCTAGGGTGACAAATCTATAGTATCCCCTCAATCCTCTTTGGGTCTATCTCAATCCCTTATTCATATATGATGTGGCCCAAAATTTTCTCTTCTTGAAGGCCAAACAGAGTTTTCTTGGGATTCAAAGATAAACCATACAGGGCGGAAATGTGAAGCTGGGTTACACTTTTGTGAGAATCGGGGCCCGAAATTTTTTTCCAACAATAGTTCGGCCGAAAATTTTTACAATAGTTCGGCCGAACTTTCTTATAAATTTCAGCCGAACTCTAGATTTCGTTTACAGTGACGGCACACTGACGGCGCTGGCAAACAGAATTTTTGTCGGAGTTTGGAAAACCGGCAATTAAAGTTTGGCCGAACTACTACAAAATTTCGGCCAAACTATGAGTTCGGCCAAAATTTTTCTTTTAAAATAGTTCGGTCGAACTATTTTCTATAAATAAATCGCCCGTGAATGTGTATGGTTTATTGTTTCATTGTTCGCGCATTGTTATTGCGGTTTATCGTGTTCGCGCTGTTGCTGCTGCCAATGCCCTAGTGCTCCTGTCGCCGCCCTGTTGCTCCTGTCCTCCGCGCGGGTAAGGATTGAATTCAGTCTTTTGAAATGTGTTTATGCTCATAACAAGAGGAGAAATAGGTTCCTTCTTTTCTATCTTTCACTTTCACGATAATTATGCTAGTTCCTTATGCACTGGTATAGAGAATACCTTTATATATCTTGTACAACTGTAGGCTATGAGTTTCACTTAGCAATGATACTATGCCTAATAAATTTTTTACTTTTTTTTATGCTCAAAATATCCCTTCTTATCCCTTCTTAAGGGATAATGGAGGTGAAAAAAGTCTGTGATTTGTTTTCTAGAAGGGTCAAACTTGAGAGGACTATTAAATTATCCCTGACATCCTTTTCCATTGGGCTTTAATTCCCTCAAAATAATCTAACTTTTGAACCATGTAATGTTATTTTTTCTTTGTTATTAGTGTTAAAAATAGTGCCCAAAAATGCGTTCTAGTTAACTCCACAAATTTGGCCGACAAAGAGAAGATACCCCACCTTAGCCGAAATGGTATGATGTTTCTCTGTACATGAGGCCTTGAAAATACACCACTTTTGCAAGCCTTTCAGGCAACGACAAGTGTAGAGGATGCGAAACCGTCTACCAAATATTAGGCTCGCCTGCTGGCCGTAACAATCTACCACATCCAAAAAAAAACAGAGCCTTATGGGTACCATTCATATTGAGTACTGGAGAGCATCTTTTGATCAGCAACAATGAGTAGTATGAAATTGACAGGCTTGTTGTGCGGATAATAGTCTAGTAAAAAAAACGAACCCCTATGGAACAACATACAAGTGAGTACAGGCTCGCTTGAAAAGACATTAGGCTCATTTGAAAACCATTACTATCTACCATGTTAAAAAACAGAGCATGTGGATACCATTTATATTGAGGACTTTCAAGTCTGTTGAGGAAATTGCAGCAATATTTTTAATAATCCTTGTGATTATATAAGAAACATCAGGCTCTCTTGCAGGTTAATAT
The DNA here is from genome assembly GCA_034641835.2 of Pinus albicaulis. Taxonomy (NCBI): domain Eukaryota; kingdom Viridiplantae; phylum Streptophyta; class Pinopsida; order Pinales; family Pinaceae; genus Pinus; species Pinus albicaulis. The sequence goes on from CM076580.1 coordinate 477,272,631, forward strand.
AGGCTCGATTGAGTACTAAAGAAAACACAGATAGCATCTTTTGTTGGAAATATTTGCCTCCCTTCTTGACTGGAATGTTGGAAACCTGCTCTGTCTTGAAACCCCTTCTTGGAGTCTCTCTCTAGCTAGAACTGCACCTACACTCTGCAACTAGCAAAAAAACAGATTTGAAATATTTGACTAATTTTTTATATAATTGAAATTCAAAAACAAATGATTTTCTCCAAGTTTTAATTGTTTAAAATATGATTGTTTAAAACTGAAAGATTTTTTTTCTTGTATATTTGAAGCTCTCCATTATTATATAAAAGGATTTTATGCTTGTATATTTTTATTCTCTTTGCCATATAATAATGTCAGTGTATGAAGTTTTAAATTGTTTTTATTATTTTTATTATATGTTGGATGTGATTTTGATTGAAAATTCTTCTTTTTTATTTATTAATTAAAAAAAATTATTAGAAAAATTATTGCTTTAAGCCTTGGAATTTACAATCAAAATTAGAAAATGTTTTTATATCTAGAAACTATTTATGAAAAGTTTAATATTGTTTGATTTTCTCTACCATGTCCTTTTTACATATATCTAGAATAATATTATTTGTAGTTTCCGGTTTTTTGTAACATTTTACTACCATAATCAAAATCTATAGAAATAATAATCTAACATTATAATATATTGAAATGGAGCTAGCCAACTCAAATATAGTATTGCAAATCCCTGGCTAAGTTAGATGAGAAAGCTATGTATTACTTAGTATTGTATCCATATTGGGGTTGCAAGTTCTATGGGTTCAAAAGAACACTTGCAAACAATTTGTTTTCCATATGACCTCTCTTTTTCATAGATAAATTTCATTCTTTTAGCCATTATGGATTTGAGAAAAATACATCCCGATAGGCCAATAAAAAGCCTTAACAATGAATTAAACATGAAGAACTATTAAATATGGGTAACCAAGTAGCATGAAAACAAACAACTAAATAACCAAGGCTAGTAGTGATAAATAATAAACATTCTAGGATACATAAAAATTCCATGTAAATAATTTTTTTACCTAAAATCACTAGATGGTGAGGCCCACAGCGACAACTGCAAAAGCAATGCAATATAACCAATCAAACTACACCAACAAAACATATTGTCTTGAATGAGGTTTTGGACTCTTTAGATATAAATGTACACCGTGGCAATGTATCTTATATAAAACTTTAATCCATGTGCTTAACCTTAACATTGACACAAATGGAATACAATTTTACTGATTGCTTTACGATAGAAAAATATTCCGATGAGTATTACCCACATATCCAAAGTCAAAAGGGATAGATTAAAAAGGGATGCTCTGGTCATCTATAAAAGATAAATTAAAGAAGCATGACATGACATATTAGTAATACAAATTAGATATGCGTACCAATTATGTTCATATAACACAACAAATAGATGATTCAATACAAATGTCACATAGAAGTCATATTTATCTCATGGGCCTTAAACTTAAATTATATATCTACCATTACATTAAGCTATAGGAGATAAATCAAAGAAGCATTTGAATGTAAATTAAACATGTGTAATAATTATGTCCTTGAGTTCAATAAATAGATAATAATTTGCAAATGCCATATCTAAGCTATATTTCATCTAAGTAGCTTTCAATTTAAACTTATATCTAATGTTAAATTATATAAAAGAATAACAGTAATTCAAACTTCAAAATAATATTTAGATTTGGTATAAGATGTGACATAATTTTCCTGCGTGGAAAAACATAGTTACTGAGAGTTCAAAACTCATGCATTTGAATAGAAAGTGGGTATACGAATGAGCAAGTAGATTTTTTCTAGAAATGAGAAAGTGAAGGTTGATAGAGAGCCACACATAATTGAAAATTCATACCTTACCAAAATTGTTAGATCCTTTTAAAGAAAACATATTTAATGAACTTTCATTGAAATATATGATAAACTCAACCTAATTTTATGAAAAGTAGTATACCATTTTTTACATAATTTCACATAATACAAATAGATATAAATTTTAATTAAGTATTGTTATAAAGATTTAACTACCCATCAAGAGATGGCCGAGTGATTGAGACAAGGCATCATCACAATAAAAAACCAAGTACAAATTGTTGTAATCCTAGAATCATGCTTTACATGAGGTAAAATTGGGGAACTCATGACTTGTACTATAGATAAAAAAACATTTACCCTTACCAAAAAATATATGATAAAAATTGACAAACTACATAAGCTTAAGCATAAGGGGATATAATCCTTCTTGCCTTCCATATAGATAATGAAAATGATTGTTCCAAGTCTCATGTTGCTTCTCATGTTATTTTCTAAACCTTGATTGGAAAGAAAAATAGGAGGGCAGAAATGTAAGAAATAGAGAACATAATGAAACACACACATAAATATCTCTAGACAATCAACACAATTATTTTCCTATGAAATCCTTATATTGGAGAGAAGCAACCCTAAAAAGTAATGATGCTCTAGACTCCTTTTTCCCTAGTAAATCCTTATGGGAGAAAAACAACACTAAAATGTAAACATGCTCTACTCTCTCTTTTCTGGTATGGAAAATATGTGAGTACAAAGAAATAAGTAATCTCTCTAGAGTTAGCTATGACTTTTAGCGTGTAAGTTTGCTATAAAAACTTAACTTCATACATTTTTTCTCTCTAACTACACCCTCCTAGTTGTATTTTCAACTATGGAACAAAATACAATAACAAAAAATGGAACTCTTATTCCTCCTAGTGGCCAAGTATTTAACCTAGTGTGATAGCCAACTAGGTGTAAGATTTGACTCTGTCAACCATTAATGAGGTTTGTGATTTTAGACCTTTTAGAGTCTTGTTAAAATTCCACATGTAGCTAGCTTGCCATGCATGAGTAATGGGGCTAAGATGTCATTCTCTCATACCATGGTGGTCAACATGATAGGTCAAATTACTAAAGGCATAAATTTTGAATGGACTTTGTTTGATGTTTTTCTTGCACCATTGGATATGTCTTTAAGTGTAGAATAATGGTCAAGATTTCGGTACAAGGGATAATTGTTTGACCCCCAGAAATGTCATTTAATGCCTCAAAATGACTCCAAAAGGTTTTAGACCCCAATTCTCCACCCACCATTAAAATGACCCTACAAGTTGATTCTTTAAGTTTTTTCACTCTATAAGCATCAAAATATATGACAAATAATATAATTATCCAATATAGATCATTATTTAATAATTTGTTAAAATTATGAGTAAGATATACATAATGGAATTTAAATAAATAGCGTTAATTCATTGAACACCCTTGTACATGTTCCTTGTTGATACTTTGAAAGTAATAATTTTTGAAAAATAATTTGTTTATGGATTCTATTTTCCACATTCTCTAAACCATATCAAAAACCTTCTTATAATATTTGAAATCGAAGGTCTTTCCCATACCAAAGTATGTTCTTTTAAAACATGTTTTCTTGGTGATATGGGTGATTTACAAATGATTGGGAGAGCGAAATTCCTTGAATTTAATACATGTACAATATGTTTGGTTCATGCCACTAAGCCAAGAATTTTAAATTCAACTGACTTTTAATATAGCCAACTAAATGTTGCAAAAAAGGAATAAAACAATTTATGTTAGGGTTGTGGATTTAGGCATTGAAACGACACACCATGATATTTCAAATTTAAAAATAATGGTTTGAGTCCTAGGTAGCTCAGAATCCTATTTGTTTTCAAAATAAGGATGCACTCCCATTTGATTCTCATGATTAGGTTGTAATCATGAGGCTCTCGCTCAAGAGTGGACCTTCCCAAAATCTTGTGACGTCTTGTCACAAACAAAACCATCAAATTGAAAACACGTCATGCAAGAAACATAGCTCGTTGACATATATCATTTTTCTCCTTCAAAGAAAAAAAATTCACGTCATGTGAATATCTCCATGTACTCTTACATATTGGTGTACAAAACCTTCAACCAAAAACAAGTTCACAACATGCCTCTTCAAACAACTGACTCTCAAGTCAAATAATAGAGCTCATGTACAAATTTCCATATTTGTTGCATTTAAGTGTGTCAACGTAACTCTACTTTCAACGTCTTGCTTCATGCAACATGCACCATACTTTGAATTTGTAAAGAAATTCATGAAACATCAAAATACATGAAAGGCCTTAATTGGATAAGAAATCTAACCATATATTAGCAAACCATTTCAATGGCGCATCTTTTAGCTCCACTTCATCATGTGAATCATCTTGACCTTCATCGATTATGGAATCTTCTTTTCCATTATTGTCGTTATCTCTTTCCACCTCCTTCAAATGTTGTGGATGACTTGTTGGATACAAAGTCCAACACTTGTCCACAAGGTGACCTTTCTTATGGCAATGAATAATAAACAATTGCATCTTATTTTCAACATCATTTTCCTTGTCCAATGGGCCTTTGAGTTTTTGCCTCATTTATTTAGAAAGTTTTAATGTGCATGGATACCTTTGTCCAACATCTATAAACATTATGATTATTCAAACCACAAAACGAACATGTGCAAGTTCTTTTATATATCTTATGTGAATATTTACCATGTTTATCATAATCAAAATAAATTTGATTAAAGGCAAATTTATACCTTGAACATTCACCATTGTGGCCTTCTTGAGGAGGTGAATTTGATGAGGTAGTGGCTCTCCTCTGAATACTAGCAATGAATGAACAATGACTAGATAGAGCTTTCAACATCCTCTTCTTTTACATTCTCATTAGTTGCATGTTTATTAACATCTTCTTGCAAAGTGGGTATCAAACTTTTCCATTCATCATGAACACAAACTTCTGAAGCTTGAGGTAATGAACACGAAATAAAATTCCTTCTTGGAACAGCTTCATGTGCCTCCTTGGTTTGGAGCATTCTCCATCATGTTTTCCATGGTTAAGACCCAAATAATTAGGCCCTTCCTCAACAACATTTGGCTCAACTATGCCTTGTACTCAACTATGCCTCGTACATGTTTGCCTTTAACCCTTTACTTTCATAGCACATTTTCATCAAAAATTTGGACTTTATTCCTCTAGTGTGTCTCTCAAAAGCATGTACACATTCATTTTGAGAGGAAATTGAAGATAGAAACCAATAGATAATTATTCTAGCATGGACCTTAATGTATCAATACTTAGCAACCTTATTTGCATAATTTTTTCTAGCATGGACCTTAATGTCATAGCCTTCTTTTGCCTAAAATGAAAGCAAATTTCCTTGCAATTTGGCTTGCGACATTCATAATTCATGCTCATGGAACATGATTTTGTTGCAATTGTGATAACATCTGTTGTATGCAGAAGCTAATAAAAAATGATCGAAATTGACATTTTTGCTCTGTTTTTTTGAAGATTTAAGGAAAATTACACCAAGTAGCTTCCAACTTCATATGACCATCATGTCAAACTCATCTCAGGATATTTTCCAAGTAAGAGCCACTTAAGCGAGCAATATAGTATACATGACTCCAATTTCAATTAGTAGCAATGACAGTTCTCTAAGTATGGTGCAAACATTGCTCCAGATCCTCAATGGGGCATGTTTGATGACAATAATTTGGGGAGTGAGAGAGGGAGATGGTAGGAGAAAAAATTAAAGGAATCCATGAGAAATTGAAAAATATATAACTAGAATAAGGTGGAAGACATCTGTAACCTAAGAGATAAACCTGTGAGGAAATGGGTGAAGTTGGTATTACACACCCAATTGGACAACCTCGAGGAGAAAACATTTCTCCCACTTTATTTGTTGGCATAACCTAGTAAGTGTTATTCACTAGCATGTATTTTTTCAAGGCCTTGACCTAGTTTCCATTCAACTCCATCCACCAGGTTGTAGAGGATTCCTCTAGTGTGTCTTTCAAAAGCACGTACACATTCATTTTGAGAGGAAATTGAAGACAAAAACCAATAGCTAATTCTTATAACTAACCTTGACTAAAATGAGCTAAATTGTACTTTGATACCAACTTGATTTGAATATGGAAAAACTAGTTTTATTGGGCTATCTCCCTCATTAGTTAAATAAAAATGTGTTTAGGATCGTCTAAAGTTATCCAATTGGGAAGGGGTTTGTGTCAAGCTTTAAGTGTATTTTGTGAGAAATTTATGAGTTAATTAGCTTTTAAAAACTCATGTGTACAAATAAAATGCAAAATTTTTATGTAGGAAATTTTTTTCCCTCAATCCAGATTCCGATCATTGGACATGTAAGAGGAAGAAAGAGGGAATTCACTTTTCAAATTCTAGACATTGTCTAAACCAAAATAAACTAGAGGTTTGGTTTTCAAATACATTCACTTATTTGGAAAAGTTCTAGCTACCAAAAGTCCATATGCCAATCTACCTCCCAAGAAATACATTTAGTACACCACTGGTTAGTTTTTTGTCTTCCTATATTCTTTACCAACCTCTTCTAGTGATTCTTGAAAGGTGGATACTTAAATCCTTCCTAAAAATTTGAGCTCTAAACTGAGAAGACATACAAGGTCATTTTAAGTCATTCTTAGATAATTAAAATGATTGTTCCAAGTCTCATGTTGCTTCTCATGTTATTTTATAAACCTTGAGTGGAAAGAAAAATAGGAGGGCAGAAATGTAAGAAATATAAAACATAATGAAACACAACGTAAGAAATAGAGAACATAATGAAACATGCACATACATATATCTCTATACAATCAACACAATTATTTTCCTATGAATCCTTATGGGAGACAAGCAACCCTAAAAAGTAATGATGCTCTAGGTAGCTTAGAATCCTATTTGTTTTCAAAATAAGGATGCACTCCCATTTGATTCTCATGATTAGGTTGTAATCATGAGGCTCTCGCTCAAGGGTGGACCTTCCCAAAATCTTGTGACATCTTGTCTTCCCATTTATGGTAAAGAAATAAAATAGTTCTATCAATTCCACCTTGCAACTCTAAGAGACATTGAATTAAATTTCATCTCAAGACAGGGCTTTGAGAGGACACTCTCAAAGCCAACCTTCGTTATGGCTTTGAAACACATGATAAGTATCAATACTTAGCAACTTTATTTGCATAATATTTTCTAGCGTGGACCTTAATGTCATAGCCTTCTTTTGCCTAAATGAATGCAAATTTCCTTGCCATTTGGCTTGCGACATTCATAATTCATGCTCATGGAAAATGATTGTTTTGCAATTGTGATAACATTTGCTGTATGCAGAAGCTAATAAAAAATGATCGAAAATGGCATTTTTGCTCTGTTTTTTTTGAAGATTTAAGGAAAATTACACCAAGTAGCTTCCAACCTCATATGACCATCATGTCAAACTCATCTCAAGATATTGTCCAAGTAAGAGCCACTTAAGCAAGCAATCTAGTATACATGACTCCAATTTCAATTAGCAGCAATGACAGTTCTAAGTATGGTGCAAACATTGCTCTAGATCCTCAATGGGGCATGTTTGATGACAATAATTTTGGGAGTGAGAGAGGGAGATGGTAGGAGAAAAAAATCAAGGAATCCTTGGGAAATTGAAAAATATATAACTAATAAGGTGGAAGACATTTTTAACCTAAGAGAGAAACCTGTGAGGAAATGTGTGAAGTTGGTATTACACACCCAATTGGACAACCTCGAGGAGAAAGCATTTCTCCCACTTTATTTGTTGGCATAACCTAGTAAGTGTTATTCACTAGCATGTATTTTGTAACTTGGCCTTTCAACCTAGTTCCCATTCAACTCCATCCACCAGGTTGTAGAGGATTCCAAGCCTAATTTCATAAAAAGTAAGTTGGGGACGATCACATTGACTTGCTTGATGACATGTCTATGAAGATTAACTACCTTGAACTATTTTTTTGCGTAGCGAAAGAGACACATTCCCATGTCTGAGCATGAAAACGTTCTTTGCTATTGTTAATGCCTCTAGTGTTTACTTCTACAAGTTCTATAGGTAGAGTCTATAAAGGGCCAGGTAGCCTCTGGATCTCATCTTTTATGAAAGGTGACATATCTAGTAAATGCCCCTACAGTCAATCTTTGGAATGGATCTAAATAGAAGTTCTTCATTTTAATATCCGTAAAACACAACAAATTTAAGGTAAACTATGTACATGTGTCATTTCTTCCACAAACTAAAGTGTATAAGTAGTAAATTTTATACCAAGTGTGCTCCCACCATGCAAAGTGCAATTTGCTAAACTTATCATTTTTTATAATATCTTTTTTGATTAAATTTAGTTTCACACATGATCAATTATTGCTTTGAAAGTTGTGTTCTACATAATATGTGTACACTAAATTACAAATTGATTTTTTGAAATCTATTTTGTGTAAATGTCGACCAATAGATATATATCATGGAGGATGAAAGACGAAGATCAACCGAATCCCATATGGAGGTTCAGGGATCGGAGGATGTTCATGGTATTTAAATATAATCTTAAATCTCCATACATGTGTGTACATATGGAATTTATTTTTTTATTAACTTTGTGAGTGAAATTAGTTGTTAATAAGTTTCATATTTTAATTTTTAGGAGGTAAGAGGAGAAGGGTGTCTACTCCATCCATGGAGCGTGGCCAAGGTTCAACTGGTCGAGGTATGAGTGGTAGCAGGTTGCAGGAAGAGGGTGATATTTGTTCCCCCGAAGGCCAATCAACGGCTGTTGGTTCTCAACAGGGTCACTGTGGGTCTGGTTCTCAGTAGCATCATTTTAGGTCTGGTTCTCAGGAGGGTCATGTTGGAGAAGATGTTAACCAACAACACCAAGGTTGCCATCAATTTCAATATTTTTTCATTAAATTTGTACAACTTTTTTTACACGTGTTTTTTCTAATATACGAAATTTTATATATATTGATGCAGAGGTTGAAAATGTTCGAGCTAGTGGTCAAAATAGACGCAGGGCAGCTCGCTACATTAAAGAAGAAGTTTGTCAACCCAGCACAACTTATCCGGCTAAGATTACTGATATACCATGGGAAACCAACATGGCGGAATGCACCTTACAAAGGTGTGAAAGCCTTCATGCAAAATTGAAAAGAGATCTCATGGCTTTGTCTCTACCTGCTGAGAGTAGACAAAGCCTTGAAATAGTTACACATTCATTGGGTGAAATGGTAAATGTGTACAGAAATTTGGGGCCAACGACTGATTCGTTTGTAGAACTGATGAGAAAGAGAAAAGAAATAGTGATAGGTCCCGATAAATGGCAGGACATAAAACAAAAATTTACAAGAGCAGAGGCCAAGTCAATGTTTAATTATAAGGAAGGGCCAAAAAGAAAAATGTTGAAGGTGCAGTATTTCAAGCACCCAGACAAAGCTGGTTATTTGTATGATCGACATCTTGCGGCCTTTGGAAGGCTTCCATGGAACGATGAGGTTCCTGTTTATTTTGCACAAATGTTTTATGCATAATTTTTTTGGGTATGAAACCCGACTACAATGACCTTCCTTTAGAATTTTTTGGCTCGGGGAGAGGTCGATTATATCAACGTAAGGGCGCTAAGCGAGATGTGGAGTTGCCTCGCCCTGAGCCGCCATTGGTGAGTCGACCGTCTCGAGTCGAAACCCTGCGATCAGAGATGGATGCGACTTCTCAAATAATTCGTGAAGAAAGAGATGTTATGATCGAAAATGTTCATAGCAGATTGAGTGGAGTCGATATTGGCTTAAATCGACAAAGAGCACGTGAAAATGCACGTGCCAATTTTGTTTATCATACAGATGAGGAGATTTACAACATGAATGTTGAAGATCTCCGAACATATGCGATAAATTGTCGCAATGGTCTGCAAGACCTAATTTTTCGTGAGGAAGAGGGCACCGGAACGGTATGTGTTAGTGACCTTAGGGTTTGAAATTATATTTACATATACATGTGTAAAATTTGTAATAAATACATGTGTATGTACACATGTATACATTTATTTGTATGTGTACATTAATCTAATAAAAATGTATGATTATATGTTAAAACACCATTTGCAGTTCTCAGGCATGATGCGTGATGAAAATGTTAATATTACGTTCGGGACCTCCGATTCAAACGATGCAGATGGGTCTGACCATCATGATATGTTGGCACATGTATGTTAGTGTTTTTAAGTGACTCTAAAATAAATAATTGTTGCCACACATGTACATGTATGTATATATATAATTTGATAAAATGTTTTAACAGGTACCGATTCCGTCTGATGTTTTTGGGATGGTGGTACCTTCTTCTTCCTTGGGAGATGTACCTTCTACTTCCTTGGGAGATGAGCCACAAGTATGGACAATTTTTCACAAGTTTAAAATTTATGTTTAAAAGTTATATATATATATATTCTAGCTCAAAAAGTTCCATTAAAAATTGAGATATATATATATATATATATATATAGAGAGAGAGATCTATATTTTGAGTTATTTTTTTTTTTTGAATTTAGGTTCCTATAGAAGATTTCTTTAATCCGAGGACTCTAGCGACAGAAATAGGAACATCCACAACATTTGAACAAGTTGTCTTTAGTTCCTTTTTTTAATATTATTGAAAATAAGTTTATATATGTACACGTGCATTTTCATTTGAAAGTTTTTAATATATATATATATATATATATAACTGTACATGTATATTGTATAGTTTACCACTGCAGATGTTCTTATGGGAGAACCTGTTCATCAAATGGAGAGGGAACCTTACGAGGTATTGCATGATTTTTTTGTTATATTTTGTTTTTTACATGAAGTTCTAGATATATATATATTCTCATTCATTTTTAAAACTTCAAATTTTAATGTTCAAGTACATGTGCATTGTGTATGTAGGTTTCCTATTCACGGGATAGGGCGCGGACTGAGACCCAGACGCTAGATCCTCCATTTGATGGACATGATTTACAGTAGATTTGATTTCAAAATTTAGATGGTTTTAAAATTTGTTAAACTTGATACAGTTTGATACTTGTGAGATTTACAATTTTTGGACATATTTTATTACATTGTTATTATATAATTTGTTTTATTTAATTTTTGGATGGTTTTAGTACTTTTGGCACGTGAATGTGAAGTAACGTTGTCATCTGAACTACATTTGGCATGTGATATTTAATGTTAAATGTTTTTTTTGGATAGTTGAATTATAATTGGCGTGTCATGTGAAGTTTTTAAAACTCAAGTTTTGGATGGTTTCAATCTACATTTTGCATGTGATATTTAATGAACTTTAAATGTTTAATGTTTTAATGTTGCACAATATATAATAAAAAGGGTTTTAAAACTTGAAGTTTTGGATGGTTTCAACCTACATTTGCACATGTGGTAAATTGAAATGTTACTTGTAACAAGACAATCCCCATTGATTTCATTGTATATGTTGATTTCTAATTTGATATAATTACATGTATGATAGTACATTACTTGTAAAGTCACTGGATTAATAGTGTTCATTGATTTCAGTGTAAGCGCAAAAAAATATTGACAATGTAGAACGATTTTTGTGTTATAATAATTAAACCTAATAATATTGGAGAGCAAGAGAGACTTGAGGTATGGTGTTTACTACAAGAGTTCGAGCTAAATATTTAAATGGTTTATGATTTATGATTTTTACTTTCTTTTTAATATAATAGATACGGAAAGATGACAAAACTAATAAGGGTTTCAATAAGAATAGAAGAAGAAAATAGTTTAAGATTGATCATAATAAATGCTATTTGTAATTGATTACATTCTAATTGCTATTTGTAATTGATTACATTCTAATTATTCACATTCTATCATTCAATATTATTACGTTTTCAATTTGCATTAAAAAATTTTATTTGATCATTTTCCATTATTAAAGTTATTCTACAATATTTATCATCTCAACAAATTGAGGTAACTAAGAAAATTTAAAATTAAAATGACTTGATAAATCTCAAACATATTTAGCATATTTAAAATGTTTATATTAATATTAGATGTATTTACATATTATTGATAAAATTAATCATATGTTTCTCATATTATCGATATTTTTTCCTTGGTTGCACATGACTGAAACCAACTTAGATCCATCTTAACTACGGATCTATCAAGCGCCGAGAGGGATCAAATCTCTTGAGGTGCAAACCTTTCTTCAAGTTTTGCACTCAAAAAAGAGGTTTGCACCTCTAGATATTTGATCCCTCTCGACGCTTGATAGATCCATAGTTATGATGGATCTAGGAAAATAACTTTCTAAAAATAAGTAAGGGAAAAGCAACATAGGGAACAATTAGGAGTAGATTTAGGGCATAGGGAACAATTAGGAGTAAATTTAGGAACATGTGATAGTTGGGTGAGATAAAATCATATATTTTAATAAAATAATGGGAATTTGTAAGAGAGACAAATAGTGGATATGACATGTATTTTGGTGAATAATCAAATTTATGGAATTAAACAATTAATTATTTTTTTATGTGAAAACATGATTCACACCTAATCCTCACCTAAAAGACTAAATTAAACACATTATTATTAAGGGGATGAGGAGTTTTCTAGGTTTTGAGCTCCCCATCGTTAGATGAGTGTCGTAATGGCATTCCTGTATTTTTGTGAGAACTTATGATATTGTGATATTCTAATTACGAAATAGTGATCTTGAGTACATGCTGGATAATGTAGTAGATAGGAACTTTTTGATAAGGGGAGATAAGGGATGTGACCAAATTCCTATCAGTGAAAACAATTTTCTTCACCTTCCTATAACTCCATTTTAGCTTTGGGGGCCAAAGGTAAGAAGAGTACCTTGGAATTTCTTGGGTGAAAAACCAAGTGGGTCACCAACTTTGGTCTAGTGCATTGGAATTCATTAAAGAATTGGTCATTGGAGCTGCTTCAAGCTAGGAGTGAGCATCGTCACCAACCTACATTGAATATTTTACACTCCCTAGGGTGAATGATACTTTAAATTTATTGACAGTCTAATACTTTCGAATTTTTCCGAATGCCAAATGATCTTACAAAGCTAGTATTTATAATATCCTAGTAGGTCATTCGGTGACAACTTTTACCGGAAACTTGAAACAAAGAGAATCTATCCTTGGCTAGGACATCATGTAAGATGCCTGCCATAAACAGTAAAATTGTACTTAAAAGCTGAGATTTGGGCAAGTGGGTACAACCACTTTTTATCTCGTCCCTTGGAGGCTAGGCCATATGGGGACCGAATCTAACCTTACAAAATAAAGTGAAATAATTTGTACCATACGGTCAGAAAACATATACAAGAAAAATTAATATACAAGAGAAATTAATTTCATTCTAGAATATATATATATATATATAACATTTTTCATCAATGCACATGTATAGAAAAAATACTTTTAGTTGATACTAGAGCACGTGCTTGTACCCAAACAATTTGTAACATGTGCAAACCACAAATAACATAAGTAGCTCAATTTTTAGTTGAGTACTGGAAGTTCTAAAACATATTTAATCCAAAGATAATAAATTGTTGGACACTTCACTCAAAAAAATTCTAATGGAATTCCATCCTCAATAATCCGTTCATGATCGGATTTTGACATTTTCCATTTCTTAATTTTCGATTTTTCTTTGATTGAACTTCTATCAACTTTATGCGTGCTGCACACACCAAGTGACTATATTGACAACTTATGGAATCAGGTTCATAGTCTTCAAAGTAAACAAAGTCTCCACTTTGATGAGTTTGTCTGAAAAAATAACCTTTCAGTATAATAGACCCTCTATCATACTAAAATCCGTGATCATTATAGTCTTGTAATAATTTCATTTTTCGTTCAGTGCAACGCATCAAATAATACTTAACATTTTCATCGTTGTCAATAGGTGCAATTACAGCAAAAACATCTCCTGCACAATAAAATAAATTTAACATTTAATTATGCATATTTAAATTTATTTGTAGATCTTTAAATCATTAGAAAGTAATTCAAATGTTACCTTCTCTAACAAGATCAGAAACTCGATCACCATCGAATGATATTGTAGTTTCCTCTGATTGCATTTCTTCAAACATTGCAACAGACATTTTTCCCTTTGTATTTAGCTCTGTATGTTTCCAATCGTTCACGTACATTTTGTTTTCACAAATGTCATTGGATTTTGTGTTGTCTATGCAAACATCACAAAAACAAGAATATTTTCTTTTATCCAATGCAAACACATTTGTGAACAACTTTGTTTGAATTGAATGTAATTTTCGAGTCCCTTTTATTGTTTCAATGTCATTTCCAATTGATCTATCTATGTCTTCAATTCCAATATGCCAGAAAAACCTTTATATGGAAAATTAGAAAAATAATTTGTAAATATGATATCAAAATACAATTAAAAATAATCATTGCATGATAAATGTACAATGTTTAAAATTAGATTTCCAATATAAATTAAATTGAATGTACCTTCGCACTTCTCTTGATGGGTTATTCTCATGGCTTAGAGCAGTGATGCACCATTGAACAACTTCTTCAGTGTTCACAAGTCAGCGTGCAGAGTGGTTCATTTGATATCTTCGAAGTACTCGTTTTATGCATGCTCCTGCACCGTCATGTTATCCTTTCCCATGGCCAGTCTCAAAGAAATTCGAAACAATTTTTAATGCATGTTTTCTTATGAAGACAACACAACCAAAAGAATGATCGTGCAGATTTGAATTGACCTGCGCATCCGCCTGACCATATCCAATGTTCATTGAATGTTATTCCATGATCTTTCAATGAATCATAAATTCTTACAAAACAATGTTGTACAAAACATGTAGCATGTGTACGATCGTCACTGATATAAAAGTGATATTCTTTAATTATATGTCGATTTTCACTCATGCTTTCTATATGATCGACATTTTGTTCAACATGTCTATATAGAATATGGACGAGCATGGAGACTTGGTCAGAATGATAGTATTCACTCTGAATTTCTTTTTGTGGAACAAATGTGTAGTTCTCCGCAAAATCAATCACTGACAAAATGGTCCCTGGTGGAAAAACTTCAAGAGATTTTTTGAATTTCAAGTCTTACCATCAAGCTCTATGGGAATTCTTGGTGTATTTGTAAATTTCTGCCTCAAACTTTCTCAAAAAGTCTATCAAAAAAATTTTGTCTTCTCATAATTCGATTCTTTTAACACTATTTGCACCTTGAATCGATGTACTGATATATTCATATCTCTTCCATTTCACTTTCATGTTGGACAATGATTGATAATTTATAGCAATATGATATTTGTTTTGAAATTTAGTCAAATTTCCACAATCGTCGCATTTTTTACCACCAACACATTTTTTTTTGTAAAATAGTTCATCGCTTTCTCTTTCACATAGAATTTGAGATATGAATTCACGGATAGTGGAAGGAGGAGGTGAATCCTTCCATAATGTTCTACCGAAATCAAGGAATGTGTCATAATATAACTCAAATTCCACATGATAATGGCAACAACAAGTGTCGCGTACGGTGAAAGGTTTTACATACCACGGTTTTTGTTGAACAAAAGCACTGAGTGAAACATGAATTTGACAATTCTCTTTTTTGAACTTGTTGAATAACTCTATCTGAGTGGTTTCCAAGAGATGTTTCTCATGTTCTTCGTACTGATTTTGTGCTATTCTTCTTTGCATCACATGTCTTGCAGTTGGTGAAACATGCGAATTGTTCTTCCAATATTCATATATTATTTTTTCAACATTTTCTCCAAGTCTATCTTTGTATGGTTTCCTACAAATAACTCTCCAACAAGCGAGTTCATCATTTACATCTATTTGTAGTCGAAATTTTCGATGTTTGTGCAGAGTTTTTCGCGAGGTTCCCAGTGCTCATGCCATAGATGTTATCAAACGATTCTCCTGAGTACTTGGTGAAACTATTTCCATCTGTATTCCTCTATGTATATTTGAAACATCTTTATCTCTAGATCTCTTAATTGACTTTATAGCACTACTCATATTTTTTATCACCTCTTCATTCATTTTTTTATATTTGGTTGATTTTCGAATACCCAATAGTGTCGTCGCTTCTTTTAATTTCCTTAATGATAGGAGACCTTTCAACATTTGAGCCTGAACTGTCACTTGCTCATTTAAGAAATACTCTTCAAAAATGCGGTTGACACGATATCGTATAACATGGTCAGGTTTTTTATCTCCATATGTGTGAGTATCAACATTTTCTAACATCTCATTATCGATAGTGATTTCATATGTACATATTCGAAAAAATAGTACATATTCAATAAATCACTAAATTAATAAATATGTCAATAAATATTAGGAAAATTTTAAATATATCAATAGATCATAATATTTACATTTACATACTTGCTTCAATTTCTGCTTGAGGTTGATTTTCTTCTTCAATATTTTGAGGAGTATCTCTGTCTGTTTACATTAAACAAAATATTTTTCAAACTAGTTCATTAAATAAAAATTAAGCTTCACATTTTACATTGGGAAAATTTTAAAAATATATTAATAGATCATAATATTTACATTTACATACCTGCTTCAATTTCTGCTTGAGGTTGATTTTCTTTTTCAATATTTTGAGGAATATCTCTGTCTGTTTACATTAAACAAAATATTTTTCAAAATAGTTCATCAAATAAAAATTAAGCTTCACATTTTACATTGGGAAAATTTTAAAAATATATCAATAGATCATAATATTTACATTTACATACCTGCTTCAATTTCTGCTAGAGGTTGATTTTCCTCTTCAATATTTGAGAGGGCTTCTAACTTTCTTTTGCGATATTGTTTTGTTTCTTCTCTACGTGCCTCAGGGTCTCTTTTTCGATCATATTTTCTCGCACAAGTTCTTCAATTTCCCATGATAATAGGGTATGAAGTTCAAAAATTTTCCTTCAAAAAATTAGACTAACTCAATTACAAAAAATATCACAAAAGATTTAATTTAAAAAAATTCAGTGTAAACATTTTGTAAAAAATACATACTCCAATCCAAAACACACACTTTAAAAAATTCGAGAGAAAAATGTTTTATAAAAATGAAACAAAGCTCAAAAGATTTACTTCAACTCAAAACACGTAAAAACCTCCAAGAAATGTCTTCCAAAAAAATTCTTGAAACCCAAAATTGTAAAATCAATTTGCTTCCAAGAAATGCTCTTAAACCCAAACTTTGAAGAGAAGTTTTTGAACCCAAACCAAGATCTTTGTAAAATGAGATGAAGTGTGTGAAATGTGCAAAAAATTTGAATCATTTCACGGCAATTTATATTGACGCGAAATGTGTTTTAGTAAGGGGCTCTGCAAAACTTTCCGGCCGACGGAGAGTTATACAATAGTTCGGCTGAACTTTTGATCAAAAGTTTGGCCGAACTATTAAGACGTTAGATTTAACGAGTCTTAAGCAGAAAACATAGTTTGGCCGAACTTTACTAAAAGTTCGGCCGAACTAACGCGTCATCAATTACGCAAAAACTAGGCTCTGAATACGATTCTGCAACTTTGGACTGATTAAACTCCATGAAAGGTTGTTAATAAATTGTCAGAACCAAGACAAGCATTTTCAGAATTGAATCTACTTTCAGGAAATATAACTTTTATGGAATTTAATAAACGTTTAATAATTTTAATTATTTTTCTAATAAAATGGGTGTAAACAATTTATGAGGGTCATTGTGATTCAGTGAAATCAAAATTTTGTATCTCCCAAAATACATTGTAAAAAAAATTGAAAAAATTATGGGGCATTACATTGGTCCGTCGTCTCTAATGGGTAGCTTTTATATTTTTAGTTTATAGCTTATATGTTAAGAAATTTCTTGCGACGCGAAACATATCCAAAATATGTAGTTTTTCATATTGGACCAGTTCAAAAAATTCTAGTAATTATGATATGCATCCATTGGCTTTGTAAATATGAAAAAAACAAAGTAGAGTCTATCTAGATTGTTGTAACACATTTTGTTTTTTCAAAAACACAAATTTTCAATGAATACAACATTGCGTCATAATATGACTTCTTATGAATCCTTTGATTTTTAAGAAACACACACTCAAAGAAACGCTAAGTTGACATATCAAATCTACATAAAAAAATTTCAAAAAATAAGTAATAGAAAGCTAACAAAATTTCTCACAACTTTTATTTTTATCGAAAAATGAAATTCTACACAGAAAAATTGTTATAGTTTGCAGAAAGTTGAAGAACCGAAAAAAATGAATTTTTTTTCTCAAAAAAGGGCAAAAAGTGTAACCCAGCTTCACATTTTCACCCGAGGCAGATTTGGAAACTAGACATGACAAGATTTCCAATGAACTATCATGAAGCTCATTTGGACACTTGGAAGGCCTCCACAAGTCAGCTGCCCAACAGGAAATTTTTCCAATCTTGGCGCTTCGCGTTTGGCCTGGCGCTGCGCCCCTGTACCTTGGAGCTATGCCTTTACTAAGAGTTATTTCAAAATATATTTTGAAGCCTTAAAGTCAAAATTTTCTCCGAAATTAGTTGAGGAGTTATGTTAGAAGTTATTTTTGTCATAAACGAGTTTTAGATATTTTTCCTTGGGCGTTTCATGGTCTCAAAGGTCAAATGCATTAATTATGTAATGAATGACATTTGAAACACTATCTAGGGTTTGACCTCCTCATTCTGCATATAAATATTTCATGTAATGCTTCACAATGTTGTTGGTTGGTAAGTTGTTTTGCTGAGCTAAATGCTATTTAGACTCTGAGTTGTAAAGAAGTTTGGCTTTGGAGCCTTGTAAATGTCTTGGACTAAATATCAATGGAAATAGAACATTCATAGGATTCATGAACTCTGCTAGATGGTGATGTTATTCCACTCTTGTCAATGCTTTCCTTTTTTTTACATCATGTTCATTACTTCTCTGATAATAGAACATAAATTTTAGATTGAGATATGTTGTTTTGGCACCTCAACTCTTTTTTTCATTATTATCTCTATGTTTTCCTCTGAAAGTAATAATTAAAGAATTCTTAACTTCTCTCTAGGATTACTAGATTATTGTTTTGAGGTTAGCCTAGTGAAGTCTAGCTGAATAATTCTTAACTGCTCTTTAGTTTTACTAATCTATTGTCCTAAAGGCTTTCCTTGTTTGGAGTATAGTTAAAGGATTCTTAATTTCCCTTTAGTTTTACTGAATTCATAACTTACTATCGTCATATACTCATTTTATCTAAAGGATCCATTTGGCTTTGTTAGCTTTCCCTATGAAGCACCCTTGATTTATTGTTGTACTCTTCAAACCTTTCACAGATCCCATAGCCCAACCAAGCAACCCAACCAAACAAAACAAAACAAACAGACCCTATCATTATAACTAGCCCAAAATCAACATCCTAAATCAATCAAGTCATATCTTTTATCAAATATAGAGAGATCCATCTCTAAGTCTAGGAAGGCTAGGTCCTAGGATGCCAAAGTTGGTTTTATGTTACCCTTGTCTATTTGGTCTTGCCAATCTGACAAATTACAGGAACCTAACATAATGGCGATCACGGTGGGACCACTTATTGAAAATCTTAGTTGTACATAAAGAACTCAGAAAACCTAAAAATATTTCAAGATTGGTTTCCAATTGTTGATGTTGGACAACAAACAAATCCTCAAAATAGTTAGCATCATCCACCTGGTGACTCCACTAGTTTCCAGTAGACTTGGTGACTCCACTGTTTCTCACAGACTCCTCTAGGAACGTATTAATCAATTCTGATAGAAGGAAACCCAGTCACATACTGTGTGAATTCAGTATTCTTACAAATTGGTTTTGTTTTCAAAACTCTTATAAACTTTCAGCCTCTCTATGTTGTGGGTCTGAAATCTGGCTTCACAAAGAATCAGCACTAGATCTCACCCAGACCCAAACCCTCCTGATATAGTTGATGCTAGTTTCCAAAATAGTGCCCATTTTCCTCATCAAAAACCATTTCTCGCAATACTGCTAAACGTGCAGCGCCATTGCTGAAAAGAGGGCAGAAAGGTGATTTTTTGGTGGTGTTTGGCCCTTTTGAGGGACTATTTTTGCTCCAAATGGTCTAAAATTTTCTGAGGATGGTGTCCTGGGCATGAGCAACATGAGTATTTTTACCTTTTCCCATTTGAGTGCCCCAAAAAATAGTGTAACGCCAGTGGCGCTATGCGTTTGGCCCAATTTTCTATAGGCCAAACTCTCAAAAATTAAAAATGTGCACAAAGCGCCAAAAATTGGAAATTAGCTTGTGGATCATGGTTGGGATGCTTGGAGGGACACATCAGTAATAATGTTGAGTTTTTCCTTCTCTTTTGCCTCATTTAGTCCTGAATATTTGCAAGGGCTCGTTTGAGCTTGGCCCTTGCAATCCTGTTTCTCATGGCATAATGCTTTGCCATCTTCCTCTACATGTCAGTGTCTCTTTTTGCCTTCTCTAGCTGATCCTCTAGGTGAAATTTTTATCTCTCTAGCCAAGATGCCCTATCTCCATCAATTTCTATGGCAAGCAGCTCACTTGGAGTGAGCTGCTCTGCCAACTCTGCCTCTTTCTCTCTTTCCCGGGCTAAAGCCTTCTTCAACCCAATTGTTCTTGGTCTTTTCCTAGGAAGTTGTTCTTCCTCACTCTCACTGTCATCAAAAGTGCCCAAGGCCTCATCTAGCAATGCCTTGGACTTTCTGGCCTCTTTTTTATTTCTGATTTCTCTAACTTCACTAATGGCCTTCTTTTCCTCTAACTGTTGATTCTCTAGCTCAAAATACCTAATCACATTCTTTTCCCTACCAAGATTAGCTTGAAGTTCACTAATCTTGGCATCCTTGCTTTTGAACATCATATTGGTAATCCTCTCCTCATCATCATCCTCTAGGTCAATCAGTTGAAACTCTTGCTCAGTCTCATGTTTATCATCCTCTTCAATCATGGAATGCTCTGCAACCTTTTCCTTGCCTTTATCAAGATGTTTTTTTGATGAATAAGGCATGGCCCCTTACATCTCAAGTGCAGAAAACACATGCCTATAACCCCTCCGTAATGTCAAAGGAAATGGCTCAATGTCACTCATTTTAGTGCCATTCGTATCCATTTTCTCGAGGGGTTCTGACCCAAGTTCAGAGGTTAAGGTTTGCCAACAAACCCCTATACTTTATGAAGAATCTTTCGGTAATAATCACATTATCATGAACAAAGTCGACGCGTTTCGAACCAACCAGTGTGGTTCATCATCAGGACTAGGTGAGAGATCAGATCAGTCGTTAAGCTTTAAATAGATGTAGGAGATGCAAAGAAAACCGTTATAACAGGTATTTTGACTATGAAATCCACAACGGTTAGTTTTAATATTTAAAAAAAAATAATAAAAATAAAAATAAAAATAGCTCTACTAATTTAAATATTAAATACAATTTGAAACGGCTAGTTTGAATATTCAAATTTAATTAAATATTATTTATATTAAAATTCTATTAAAATTTTTAATAAAAATAAAATAAAAATAATAAAATACAATAAAATAAAATACAAATAAAAATATAAAACAAAACTAAAATAGTTAAACCAATAAAATTAAAAATGGTAACAGTTAGTAATATATTAAAATATTTATTTATTTATTTATTTAAAAATAAAAAATAAATAAAAATAAATAAATAAATAAAATAAAATAAAATTTTTATTATTCTTAATATCGTTAAAAGACTATTCAAAAATTAAATATTAAACAAAAATAAATAAATAAATAAATAAATAAATAAAATATAATAATAATAATAATAATAATAATAATAAATAAATAAATAATATAAAAATAAAATAAAATAAAATAAATAAATAAATTAAAAAATTAAAAATATAAAATAAAATAAAAATAAAAATAAAAGTAAATAAATAAAATAAATAAATAAATAATATATATATATATTAAAAATAAAAAATAAAGAATAAAATAAAAATTAAGAATATAACGCAGGAATCCAACACCTGCTTATATTCCAACCGTCATCTCTATTGAGATTTACGGGCCTTTTTTCAATTTCAAGGGCCTCTCTTAACTTACGATGATGAAAATGATCAATCTTGGCTAAGACCTTAGCCTCTTCAATGCAGATATGATGGTTAGTTTTTTCCACATGTTCAGCTAGGGCAGAGGTGCGGGACCTGCCATGTCTAATGTCAGCTGCATGTTCACATATCCTTTGGCTAATGGACCTACCCGTTTCACCGATGTAAGGCATTCCATAGGAACAAGGAATAAGATAGACACCTTTTCCATCCTTAGGGTTCACAGGATCTTTAACAGAGTTAAGACAGCTGCGAATCGTGTTAAGGGGTTTGAAGGAAGAGGAAACCCTATGCTTCCTGGCCCTTTCAGAAGTGACATGCTTGCGCAGGATAAAGTCTCACCCGAAGAAGTATGGGAGGGTGTTGGAACTAGGTTTCCGCACCCTGGGATAGGGTAGGTAAGTCAAGAAGAGCTATGTTCAACTTCACAATTACCAGATCTTATATTGTAGAGCCCAGATCTACTGATTTCCTTCACATCCACGTGCGCAATACCAATTCTAATCATAGAAATTAACAGATCAAAGGCTTATAGAAAAATAACACAGCTATCATAGGTATTCTTGCATAAAGTATAACAGAACATATCCAGATCAGATGTCAACACAGCATAAACAAATAACATAGTATGTTTCATATCTAACATAGAAGCATGCATAAAATAAACAGATATCAAAGACTTGCATCAACAGTGATTCCCACAAATCCAGATGTTCCAACAATCTTTCACATTCATTAACCGTTCATATCTTCTTACAATACCCAAAACCCAACCTCCACACACAACAGCAGGGTCCGCACACAGCAGGAGTGAGGATATCTACACACATAGCCAACAAGAGTACTTACCCTAACAACCCAACCAGATCTAACAGTTCACATGTAGCATCAATTCCAATTCATTCCTACCTTATGACTCAAAATGTTCATCTATTTATAAAAATTTAGCCTAAATTTCCTGTTTACAATGCCTTTCAGGGCTTTGACCTACCCCAAAACCCCTGTGTTAGACTAAAATATGCCTAACATATACAAAAATTCTCAAAAATGTTCCAATTCGTAGCCTTTGGAGGGCCCTGTTCCAACAGTTCCCCAACACAATCTTGTGACTCGTCCTAAGTCACTGTGGTGGTGGGGTCTCCACCTATGCCTGTAGTAGATTAACTATCACGATCAATGGAGGCAACACTCCTTCACTCTAAGCAGCAACACTCTGCGCAATATCCACGAGATTCTGCGAGGTGGGTCCTTCTATCGCAGCGGTGACACTCTCCAGAGTCTGGTTTAGTTGCTTAACAACAATGTTGATTTCCTACGAGAGCTTGAGGGCTTCGGCATCCCAAGGCTTTAGTCATTCACTAAGAACATGCTTCTTATGTCAGAGGTCCCCAATCTCATCTTGAAGGGACTTTCTAATCCTCAACCGTGCCAAACGCTGAGTAGGAACCAAGGTGGGCAATGTAGCCTCTATATTCTCGAAGGCTTACTCTTTTTGCTGCAGGTCGTGATTTATTTTCCGTAGGATCAAATCGCGCTGGACCCTGGCCCATAGCTGCATGGCGGGTCCAGTAATTGGGCACCCTGTGAAATCTACCCTGTAATGGTATTTGTAGCTATGGTTACCAACACAGCTCACTGGGCCCATATCTCTGGAGTTGTTTTTGGCTACAATTTTGCTTGTAAATCAGCGATTTGCTACTCCATCTATGTTTTGACGACCTTAATTTCTATCCTAGAGGCCTTTAATGCTGCGACCAGTCCTTCAACTTTAGCTTGGGGGTGGTTGCAGCCAATATTTCCTCTGTAACCTCTATGCAGAGCTAGTGAATCAATTTTTTGAGCTCCGCTTGCTGCATGATATCGAGGGACACTTCAGCGCTCTATGCTGCGATGGTCTGCTCGGCCACATCGAGTTGTTGGTGCACATGTTGGACCCGATGGTGAATCTCCTGAAACATGGTGGTGTGGGGGCCTTCCAATGCCTCATGGGACAGCCTGGCTAGATTCAACTACACCCCTGCACTAGCTGGGAGTTGCATTCCCAGGTCAGGTGGACTGATCACAAGGGTGGTGCTAGGTAGGGAGTAGAGATGGCTTTCTTCAGTGGCTAGCGTTGCACTATTGGTTTCCAAGGGAGTACGTTCCTGAATCATGCTGGTCTACAGAGCATGTAGCTCAGCCTAGATGGTGTCAACTGCAGATTTCTGTTGTTCCTCCAAGGTGACCCATCTGTCTTTTGTGACCAGAGTGACTGCGTATGCAATTTTTTCGAGATCTCCATCAGTCAGTGTGACTATCTCATTGTGTCCCACCTGCTGAGAGCGCTGCTTCTTGTGGGGCCCTTTGACAGGCTCGTCTGTTCACTTCATACCCTGGGGGAGGTGGTACCTCCAATGTTCACCCCTTTCGTGCCCAAATCTGGCTGTGAATTGACCTGGGTCTCAGCCTCGGTGTCCTTCTCGGTGGTCTACTTTGGCTGTGTATCCTTTTTCGCTGCTGCGCTCAAGTCCTTCCCTATACTCTTGCTTGGG
This sequence comes from Pinus albicaulis, assembly GCA_034641835.2. Lineage (NCBI taxonomy): Eukaryota > Viridiplantae > Streptophyta > Pinopsida > Pinales > Pinaceae > Pinus > Pinus albicaulis. The sequence continues at coordinate 477,297,220 of CM076580.1, forward strand.
CCTCCAGTATCCCTAATGATGATAGGTGGGAGCACCTATGTCGTGCTAGTTCCTTCAGTGCCCCTCATGCTAGTTTTGAAGCCGTTCTTCCAAGCAGGAGGCCAGAACACAACTACACTAGCAATTTCTTCATCCCCTACCATATAAGGAAGCAAGGTCTAGGTTTTATCCTTGTGGACTTTGATCTGGATGCTGTGCATGGTAACTTGGAATGCCGTAATGCCCATGTATCTGTCATATGCTGCTAGCGACAACCAGGGTCGAGAATTGATGGCTGCTACCAAGCTTCTCAGGAAGAGGACTTAGAAGACTATGTTATCTATTAGGGCCTAAATCTACCTCAGGCTGAGAAAGGTAGAATCTAGGGTAACATCAAACCACGCTTAACCTAGTAGCTAGCCCTACCAGGTCGGGAGAGGGCTCTCTCCTTATCAATCTTAGCAAAATGATCAATGAGGCTTGAGATGACTTGATGTGAAGACTGATTTTAGGCTAGGTATGTGTGCAAAAGAGTTTGATTTAATTTAATGATGTTTTGTTGGCTCAAATGGAAAGGCAGATTTGGGCCTGGGGAATGAGGCTCAGTTTTGCAGAGATCTCTATGGGGCAAGGTAGAAAAATGGTTTGGTACTTCAAATTGAGTGATATGGAGAGCTTTTAGATAGATGAGGAGTTGAAAAGGGCATGAATAACTCAGGTATCCTTTTCAATCAGCTGAAAACATAGATAACTAAGGAAACCCTAGGTAGAGAATTGCAATTTCAATGGATTCTACCTTTATCCTTGTTTGTTTTAGTTAAGAATAAATAAGAGAGAGAATGGAATACATAAAACAAAAGTAAACTTACATTTATGGAGAGAAACACAATATCAAATCAAAATTCCGCATGAATCCCATAGAGTGCTGCAAACCTTGGTCTATTCCTTAGCCAAAACTACTGAAATGAGTATATAATAAGCTCCATGTTTCTATCAGATCTATGACAACTGGGATAAGAAACAATTTTTTTTGGATTAGCAACTTGTTCTTCTTCAATCAATGAGCCATGGGCTTGAACATTATACTCATTCCTTGTGATGATCCTTTGCATCATCTCTTCCACTGCACTTACCAAAATGTCAAGCTTTACCTCTAGATATGTCGATTCCTCTAGATCTATGTTTTTCATCTCTTCTTCCTTCAGCTTTTCCCTTCGGATCAGAAAATGAGCCTCTACATCTACTGCACTATTTTGCATCTCTTCAAGTGTTGCAAGATCCCTTTCTCTTAGCTGAAACTCCATTTCTGAATCAAAGACACCCGGGTAGTGCAAGAGACTGGATCCAAGAGGAGGTATTATATTAACTAGCATCGAATAATAAACTTGGTTAAATCTAGCAGAAACTATTGTACTGTCTCCCCTGGAAATATTTTTAGCTGGTTATACTCTTCTATAATCAAGAAAGGGTTATGTCTGACCACCCACCTATCGAGGAAAATTTTGACGAACTGCTGGAAATCTGAGATGCTTGCATTAGGTAGGGTTTTGAACCAACTCTTGACTTTTCCTTGCAAAGAAAGAGAAAAAAGCCTAATACTGACATCCTCTTCATCAAGTTCAAAAAGGTCAAGAAAAGACTCAAAATTCAGAACATGTCTCTCAGCAGTGATGTTGTCGCGTTCACCATCAAATCTTGGTAGATATAGGTCATGATTTTTAGGGAAAGCATGGGATATAGGAGGTAAAATTAGAGGCTTGTATCGATCTAGAATTTTACAAGGTATAGGGGGTATGTACAAATGCTGCAGAATCAATCTTGGTCTCTTGAGTTTCATCAGTTTGAAGATGGTCATCACAATATTCAGAAGAAAGGTCTTGATCAAGCTCAAAATCATGCAAATCTTTGGTATTCACAATCTTCAAAGGGAAGGAATCAAATGTAGGCCGAGGATCTTTTCTCAAATACAATATATTTTGCAAAGCCTTCTTGACATTGTCGAGAAAAGAGAAGAAATAATTTATGACAAAGAAAAAAATGTCTTGGATTAAATTCCAACTTGAATACTTGATCTTTCCATATTGTCCTTTCATGTTTCTGTTGGTCAGGTTCATCCTCTAGTGGAGTCCTTGGATCTGATCTTGAAACTGATTTAGAGTCACCAGGTGAATGATTTCAGCCTTGCAGTGCCGAATCATTGTCCACCATCAATAATCAGACCTGAACTTGATTACATTTTACTAAGGAAACCAGATGTTCAGTTCATAAACTAAACCGAAAATTGACTGAAGCATCGTTCATATACTATGCACTTGCAGAGCAAGAGCAGTTCGAAGGCTACCTCGTTAACTTCAGGCTCCATCTATAGTTTATAAAGCAAACAAAAAACTTCTCGTCTCCCCAGTATGGTCGCCACTATGTTAGGGCCTAAATCTACCTTAGGCTAAGAAAGGCAGAATCTAGGGTAACATCAAACCACGCTAAACCTGGTAGCTAGCCCTACCAGGGCGGGAGAGGGCTCTCTCCTTGTCAATCTCAGCAAAATGATCAATGAGGCTTGAGATGAATTGATGTGAAGACTGATTTTAGGCTAGGTATGTCTGCAAAAGAGTTTGATTGAATTTAATGATGTTTTTTTGGCTCAAATGGAAAAGCAGATTTGGGCCTGGGGAATGTGGCTCAGTTTTGCAGATATCTCTATGGGGCAAGGTAGAAAAATGGTTTGGTACTTCAAATTGAGTGATATAGAGAGCTTTTAGATAGATGAGGAGTTGAAAAGTGCATGAAGAACTCAGGGATCCTTTTCAATCAGTTGAAAACATAGATAACTAAGCAAACCCTAGGTAGAGCACTGCAATTTCAATGGATTCTACCTTTATCCTTCTTTTTTTTAGTTAAGAAGAAATAAGGGAGAGAATGGCATACATAAAACACAAGTAAACTTACATTTACAGAGAAAATCACAATATCAAATCAAAATTCCACATAAATCCCATAGAGTGCTGCAAACCTTGGTCTATTCCTTAGCCAACACTGCTGAAATGAGTATACAATAAGCTCCAAGCTTTCCCAAAATCCAACCCATGCTAATGACTGAAAAATCACAAGATATAGGAAAAAAATAACTCATCCTAGCCTCTGGGGCTCAAGCTCATGATTTTAGGAGCTGTTACAACAAATTATAAACTGTGAACTAAAAAGTAGGCGGTGGAACAACTTGCCTCTAAAAACTAGGGAACTGATTCATTCAGTTACAAACTACCTTTTCATGGATGAATCTACCTCTATGAGTGAAAATTTAGCATAATTACATCAAAATCAATCAATTCACATTAAATTACATCATTATTTTGACGATTAGAAGGAAAAAAATAAAACTATGAAAAAACTAGGCGAAATACAGAGTTTTTGACCAAAAATGAGCAAAATTCCTCCAATGCGCCGCGCTGATTTCCCTATGCGTAGCGCCTTTTTGCAGCTGCTTTTAGAGGCCTTCTAGGTGTCCAAATTTGCTCCAAGTGGGCTTTTTGGAAATTTATTCCTGTTTACTTTCCAACACAAGTGGAATTTTTTAATTTTGCCTCCATTTTCCCCTCCACAACTGAGTTCTCCCAAGACTTCTTCCTGTGTGTCAAAAAAGGGGCAGAAAGGTCATTTTTGGGGTGTTTTTGACCTTTTTGGAAGCCCAAAACTTGTCAAAATTTCTTGGCCATTTGTGAGAATCCATATTTTTTATTTAAAAATACAAATATTTTGAGTTTTCCTCAAAATTATGCCTCCATCAAAAGCGAGTGCCAAGTGGCGTGGCGCATTCGACAGAAAATTTTGTTTTTTAAGGCAAAATCCATCTCAATGCATAGTTCCCTTTTGCATGAGTCTTTTGGAGGCCTTCTCGGTGTCCAAATTGGGCATGGGATAGCTCTTTGGAAAGCTTATTGAGTCTAATTTCTAACCCAACTTTAATTTTTCAATTTTGAGTTCATTTGTCTTGTCAAAAATTAAATTTCCCAAGACTGGTCAAAATGTGCAAAATGAGGCTACCTCAAGGCAGAGTGTTGTTGCAGTCAACTTTTGAAGGTCTTCCTCAACTCCAAAATGAGCTCATGATAGCTCATTGGAAATATATTTGTGTCTATCTATCATTTGATGTATCAAGAAAGTGATTAGGCAAACCAAGCTAGGAGAAATCTTGATTTTCCCAAGGTCACTTCAGAGGTACATCAATTCTCCTAAGGCAACTGTATTTTTGACATTTATCTAAAACCATGACACCTGCATAAAAATTGAAGGAGGTTTTTATTTCGTGGCCTATTTTGGACAAAATCCTCTCTTAGTTTTCCCAAATTCAATTTTTATTTCTCAGAAACATCATTTGAGTAAAACCTATCTATATGTGTGGAACAAGGGATTTGTCGAAATGAAGTGAAAAGAAGGGGATACGGGGCTTATAAATTCTTGAGAAAATTTTGGGAAGTATGGAGGGATGTTAGAAAGTGGGGGAAAGTGGAATTTCAAATATTGAGTGAGGAGAAGGGGTCCAAAAGGGAAAAACACAGACCTAGCCTAGAAAATTGCCAAGTTGTAGCTAGAAACTAGGGTTTGTGCGAAAATGAGGAATTTGGGGGATCTCAGAGATGGGAAGTGTTTATTAAGGTACATTAAGGATAGGGGAAGGTGTATGAACATTAGGATACAAGTTTTTCTGATGATTTTACCATCCAAGAGAAATTACCTTCAAAACACTAGGAGAGGGAAATGAACCTTACCTAGGCACAACTGAAGCATGAACAAGGTGTAAAATGACCCATTGGAACCTGACATGATGATGAAAACCCTATGAATGATGGTACACTCATCTGAATGGTGACATGGACCAAAATTTGGACAACTTTGAAAGGAGTGAAAGCAAACCCTAGACCTAATACCTAGTGACCAAATTTTTCTTGAAGACTCACTGGAATGACAAAATTTGACCTTGTCACCTTAAAATCACCTTGTAAGAGCATGTTTGATCACTGGAGGAAGGCTAAAAAGACTAAAACTAACATTATCCTCTAAGCGTTGTGCATCCTTAGAGTCCCACAAATGGGCATTACGAGCCCCTTCACAGATGTTTGGAGCAAGCTTAGGGAGGACCGACTCTGTAGGGGCTTCCCAGGCAACTAGTGTGATGAGGAACAACAACCAAGAATAGAAAAAAGCATTTCCCTGCTCCTGAGATTCACGGATGTTAGTCAAAAACTCATCACATAAGTATTGGGCCCAATTGAGGGAGACCCCCTTCGCACATTGGCCTGCTAACTGAATGACATAAGCAGGTCCAGTCGTGACCTGTCATTTTCACATTAGCTTGCATGCTAATAACATGTTTCCCAACTACGTAGCAGGGTCACTGATAGACTTGATGACGAAGCCCTACTTATTTCTTTCCACATGGTAGGTTTGACTCACATATTCAGCAATTTCTCCCTCATATTTCTTGCCCACGCACTCCAGCGGGTGTGGCCCTTTCATGGGAAGGCCAGTAATTCTATGAACCAGCACATCATCGATGGGGATTTTGTCCTGAATCCATAGGCAACCATCATGAATCAGGGCAAGCAACTGTCGGGCCAGCCGATCTTTGGTGTCGCAGTGGCCAAAGTGTGGCATCCGTAGTAAGTTCAAGAGCTTGGATCTAGCCAATCCACATACCTAATGCTGGGGAATAATTGTGGCCCCATCATTTGCATGAATTGTGTCAAGGTATAGCTCAGGTACCAGCTCTGGGAAGGCTTCATATTTTTCCAAGTCGTGATCATCAAATTTGACCTCATGGAGCCTTCCACAAGGGTCATTAAGGACAGAGACCTCTCCCGGGATTAGTGGTGTCTGTAGATAGGTGACCAGGCCATCGAGGTTCTTTGGGATGTGCATCGAGGGCCTTCGTGATCGGAAAAAGGGAGGTAACCAGTGGATCGAGTTGTCGGGCTAGGCCTCCTCCTACGCAGCCTGAGCCTGAGGCATCACTTGCAGGGACTTGACATTTCTCGAAGAAGTCCTGGGCTTCCCTCCGACCCATTTCACAGGTTTTGGGGGTTTTCCTGAGCTCTGCGTTTTTTCCTTTCCCTTCCTTGTGACTAGGCTCAGTGTGGAGATAATGTCTTCGGTCTCGGAATCAATTGCCACCACTTCCTCTATCTCTTTTTCCCCTAAAGATACTGGCATTGATGCTTCAGCAGGATTAGTGGGCGTCATTCTGGCGTGGAAGATGAATTCCAACTCTAGGTGGCTACTATCAGAAGGAGTAGGTTGATCAGACATGAGAGGGACACCGTAGGCCCAAAAAATCTCACAGCTCAAATCCGCCCGGGACAACAAGACAACCACAAGCTATTCAAATAACACAGAACCCTTGTCTAAGATATCTTTCCCTTCTTATAATTCTTGCGATCAACCAACAATAGGGTAAAATTCATCTAAAACATACCATCAAGTAAACAGTAAAAAATCCCCAAAATTCACCTCACTAAATGCTAGCCAGCCACTCCTTCCAACGGTAACTTTTGATTTTGACCAGATTTTATTTTGCCAACAGCTAGTTTTTACACCTCCTATGCGCTCAACATACCTGATACGCTTGGATTAAACACTCGTGCCTCTTGCACATCCTCCCCTAACACAGGATTTTTCCCTAGGTACTTCAAAACTATAGACATGTTTGCTTGACATGCGTCATCCCAACAGAACCAGACCTCCTTCGTAATCAAGTTTCTCAGAGGTGCTGTGATTAGTGCATACTTTCAAACAAACTTTCTGTAATAACCTGCGTGGCCAAGGATTGAATGCAGTTGTTTCCTTGTTGTAGGGGTTGCCCGATTTATGATAACTTTTTCTATTGTATCTATTTCTCCAATTTTAGCCAACGTAGGGTGCATCTCCATTCTACTTGTTCGCAGCCTGAGTGACCTGGTAACTATGCTCATCCCCTCTAATTCTGAGACAGAAACATCTTGCGGACCATCCTTACACTCTTTTAGGGCTAGGTTGTGGTAATTGACCATGTTCGGTATCTACATTTCCCATCTGGGCACCTCAGGTGCGACATACGGGTGTGATTCACCCCATACTATAGTGTCAATGTCCCGGAAATGGAACCATTTCTTGTCTTGAGGGGTCTTGACCCAGGTTCAAAGGTTAAGGTTTGCAAACAAACCCCTATACTACTGGCCCTTTCGACAATGACCTACCTGTGCAGGCCAAAGTCTTGCCCAAAGCAGTATGGGAGGGTGCTAGAACCATGATTCTACACCCTGGGAGAGGGTAGGTAAGTCAAGAAGAGCTGTGTTCAACTTCAAAATTACCAGATCTTATATTAGAAAGCCCAGATCTACTGATTTCCTTCGCACCCATGTGCACAATACCAATTATAATCACAACAATTAACAGATCAAAGACTTCTAGAACAATAACGCAGCTGTCATAGGTATTCTTGCATAAAGTATAACATAACAGATCCAAATCAGATGTCAACGCAGCATAAACAAATAACACAGTACGTTTCATATTTAACATAGAAGAATGCATAACATAAATAGATATCAAAGACTTGCATCAATAGTGATTCCCACAGATCCAAATGTTCCAACAATCTTTCACATTCATTAACCGTTCAGATCTTCTTACAATACCCAAAACCCAACCTGCACACACAGCAGGAGTGAGGATCTCCATGCACATAGCCAGTCTGATTCCTTACCCTGAAAACCCAACAAGATCTAATAGTTCGCACGTAGCATCAATTCCAATTCATTCCTATGTTATGACTCAAAATATTCATCTATTTATAACAAGTTAACCTAACTTTCCTGTGGTCCTCAAACCATGGTTTACAAACTCTAGGTCTACCCTTTGACCCATTACAATGCCTTTCGGGGATTTGACCCACCCAAAAACCCCTGTGTTAGACTAAAATATGCAAAAAAATATACAAAAATACTAAAAAATATCCCAATTTGCAGCCTTTGGAGGACCCTGTTCCAACAGTATCAATGTTCTCATCACTGCTTGAAGCTTTGTCATCATGATATGAGGGTGAAGGGTTGTGGAAAGGTGATGTGGAAGGGTCATTATGAGGTGCAGGAATGTGAGTGGATGGTGATGTATTAATAGTAGGAAGTGATGGAGGAATGGATGTGGGAGGATGATAAGATGAAGGAATATCTTGCTGATGATGGCCATATGGAGTAGTGAAAACCTCATGGGCAATGAAGGTATCCCATGGAATGTTCTTCTGCTAGAGTTGGTGCATAACCACCATCTTGATAAAAGAATTATGAAAAAGTCTTTGCATTTGTTGATTGTATTCTCTCTTTTGCACTATGTAGTCCATTTAATCAATGCTTCGGTAAAGATAATATGGTATATGAAACATCATAACTCTAGTGAAATGCATAAGAAGCTGGATGTGGTATGAGTAGAGGCAGGAAAACCTTCCCTGACATGTGAAACACTTCATGATTATCCTGATCATGGGTGCATATCTATCAAGCAAATGAGAAAAAGGAAAGATAGATTTTTGGTGATCTTTATACCTAGGTTTAATGTATGGTTCAAAGTAACTCATGTATAGGTTTTCTTGCTTGAACCACTTTTCTCCCACACTTGGTATTCCTGTAGCATATACAATGGCACTTGTAGACATCTCAAAGGTGACCCTGGCAATACGAACTTGTTTGTAATGAAAATTAATGATAAATATTCTTGTTAGCTTAGGGTGGTTTTGTACTTACTGCACCTTCTCACAAAAATCAAAGCAACCTACATGTTTGAAGCAGGAAATAGTAAGAGGAGATGCCATGAGTTCCCTTTAATTGAGGGGTTCAAATCTATTTATATTTCCTCCTTTATGATCATGCCTCCTTGGAATTTGTGCCTCCATACCACTGTCTTCACCCTCATACATGTTAAACTATGTTTTGGAAACCCTAGGGCTGATGTGAAATGAATGAGGGGAAGGAATGAAATGACAGCTTTTAAAATGAAGGGAGTGAGTGAGAAATGGGCAAAATATATGAATGAAAACCCTCAAGCGATATGATGACCCTTTTTTATAACTGATTTTCTTCAAGGAGGATGAAACAGGAATGAAGCAGTGATTTCAAGATAAAACTTAGGGTTTCCTTTTAGGGTTGGATTTCCATTGATTAAGTGATGATCAAAATAGCTTCAAAGTGGGTTAGGGCATGCACTTACCACTTATCAGTGCCTTGGAGGACCTTGGAGGAAATTTGAAATTTTTTTTAAGTGGTTTGAATGGTTGGAGGGCTTAGAAACCCTCTCTAGCGCCAGTTCTGAGCTCGCAGTGCTAATGAAAATGAGAAGAGGGCCCTATTGGGAAAAAGTGTAGTGCATCTCCCAGCATGCATCACCACCTCCCAGGCACACAACGCCTTCAGAATTTGCGTGGAGGAAAAATGGAAAACGCACAGCGCCAACTCCTAAGTGCACAGTGCCAAGACAATTTGCCCAAATTTGCTCAGAAAACTCACAAATTCTTCTCTCCTTGAAATTTGTAATTCTTTACTAGGTAACAATGATTCATTTGAAGTGTGAAATGGGATTTTATAGGCTTATGGATTTAATTTATCTTTGCAAAACCCACTTTCTAATGTTTGAAACCTATTTTTCTTTTCTCACTGATATTCTTTACAATTTTTCTTGCAGGTTTGTTGAAGTCATGAAGTTGAATTTTCTTTTGCTTCTTGAGGCATGACAAGTTCATTTTGAAAAGTTTTGGATTTAATCACATAGCAACATATTCACAATATTCTATACTTTCCACCATTAAGTTCAACTTATCTTTTCACCTTCTCTAGACATTTTCTTCAAAACCCTAGGTGTCTACAGTTCTATACATCAATCATCAGTGTTTTCTTCTAAGGTCTCTAGAGCCCTTTAAACTTCATTCATTTCTATCCAGTTCACCTCACCTTTTTCCATATCCCATCAATATTTTCTGATAAACTTTCTTCATGCTTGGCCTTTTGTTCTTCCTCCATGTCATTTTCTGCAAGTGATCATTGTTTTGGCACTCAACTGGACTAACCATTTCATAAACCCTAATCATCTTCAAGACTAATTTTCTACCCTTTCCTTTGCTATACATTATTTTCATTCAAGAGTAGACATTCTACCTCATCAATACCTTCAGCTGATAAATATTTCAACACTCCTGCAGAAGTGCCAAAATTTGTCCATTTTTCTCATTAGCAGGTTGTGAACTGAGAAGATAATCCTTTTTGGGGATTTTAGGTCTTTCTTGAATAACCATGTATTGAAATTCTATCACATTTGAGCCAGATTCTAGCAAAGGAAAATCAGTGCCTAGAACATCCAAGGATGACCTTGAAAAGTTTTAAAACCCTAATGAATTAGTGGGAGGGTCCTTTGACCTGATTTTGACTAGAATTTGACTTAGACATTTTCAAGTGAAACCATAGTATTGTCATAGGTTATTATTCCCAAAAGGACATGGGAATGAGTTAGCTATAGGAAACCCTAGAGGGAAGGTGGAGTTCAGTGACAAGGGAAAATAGGGCAATGAGGTTATAGGCAGGAAAAGAGGATGAAAATGAGAGGTATAAGCCCATAAGGACTTTTTTAGGAGAAACATGGTGACTTTGAGAAGACCGACTAAGGAATAGTGAAAATGGGTTTATAAGGATAATGAAGGTAGTGGTATTTCTTAAAATCAAGATATTCAAGGAATATTGTTTTCAGAAAGATAGAACCACTTTATAGTCATCTAAAGATAGTGAAAAATATTGATGAATAATAGGCACTGGGAGGTTTAGAGGTAAGCTTCCTTTCAAATGTTTTTCTTGTGGAAGAGTTGGTCATTATGCTAATAAATGTCTTCATAAATATAATCATGAAAATGGAAAGGAATTGGCAAAAGGAAATAAGAAATGTTTCATCAATAGAAAAAATTATTATACTCATGAAGATAGTGATGGTATATCAAATAGTGAAGAAGGAGAATTTGATCAAGATATTAGATTACTCGTGGCATTTCAAAAGGACACTAGTGAGACTAAAGATACATTTATAGATGCTTTAGGAGAAAATCATTTTCTGGAAGAAATCAATCAACTCAAAATATGTTTGGAAGAAAATAAAATAGCCATAGATACTCTAAAAAATCATCTTATAGAAAAGGAGAAGCACAATGAGAAATTAGAATGTGAAATATTAAGTCTAAGAAAGGAAAATGAGAAAGTGAAAACCTTAAATATTAGATTTTCTAAAGGATCTAAAACTTTAGATGAAATTATCAAGGTTCAACGCTCTCCTCTTGTAAAGAGAAGTCTTGGATATATCAGAAAATCTTCTCAATCTTCAACACAAAGGTATTTAAATGCAGCTAAAACCAACCAACAACATTTCATTACTCACCAAAAGAACAAGGAGAATACCTAGGTAAAAAATGACCGCTTCAATTCAAGGATGAATGATAAAAGAAGTATCAATCAGCAGGTAAACATCAATAGAAGGTTTCATGATCACAAAAATTTCTTCTTTAATGGACAATGTTTCTCATGTCATAACTTTGGTCATAAAGCTACTCAATGTGTTGCATACAAAACCATCATGAACAGAGAAGCAAGAAAGCAAAGAAATGAGACTGGAATAAAGAAGACTACTTATAACAACTTTTCTCCTCTTCAAAACGAAATTGAATGTTCTTTTTGCAATAAATTTTGACATGAAGAATCTGAATGCAAGAGCAAACCTTAGCCAAAAGAGTATATACCCTCAAACTCCAAAGTGTGGAAAAAGAAGGACTTACAGGTTGAAAGTTGTGGCATAGCTTTATTTGCATACGAGGAAGAAAATCAATGGTACATTAATAGTGGATGCTCAAAACACATCACAGGTGATAATAAAAAAAATCCTTTCATACAATGCATTAGACAAGGAAAAGAATGGTATTTTTGGAAATGACTCTCCTACTATCATTAAGGGTAAAGGTTCTATTTTTCTAAAATAAAAGGTGAAAGCTAACAATATTATGTATGTGGATGGATTAAAGCATAACTTGTTGAGTGTGATCAAGTAAATGAAGTTGTATTTAGTTCAAAAGAATGTGTAGTACGTGAACTTGACACAGGAAAAACGGTAATAAAAGGAACTAGAACACCAAGCAATCTGTATATATTGAAATGTGGCCAAGAGCAATGCTACTTAGGTAAATCTATAGAAAAATGGTTATGGCATAGAATATTGGGACATTTGAGCTTCTCTCAAATAAAAAAATCTAGCAGACTCAAAGTTGTTCGTGATCTACCTAACATCACTCTGCTTGAAAGTACCATATGCAAAGCATGACAATTTGGTAAGAAAACTGGGGTGCAATTCAATTCCAAAGAAGGATTAGCAAGCAAGCCTCTTGAACTTATACATACTAATATATGTGGTCCTGTAAGGAAAAATTCACCTCGTGGAGAACAATACTATATTATATTTATTGATGAATTCTCTAAAATGTGTTGGATCGGTTTACTGAAACATAAAGATGAAGAATTTCAAACATTTGAGGTCTTCAAAGCTTTGGTTGAAAATTAATTAGATCTAAAAATCAAATGTCGTAGATCTGACCAAGGAGGAGAATATATATCAGATGAATTCTTTGATTTCTGTGAACATTATGGCATAAAAAGACAACTTTTTGTAGTTGGAACTCCACAACAAAATGGCGTGGCAAAAATAATATTCTCAACAAGGCTCATGTTCGTGTGAACAATGATAAAACTCCTTATGAGCTTTGGTATGAGGGTGAAAATGCGAATATGGGTAACACTTTTATGACAATTTGGGGCGAAATTTTTTTTTCCTCCATAGTTCGGCCGAACTCTTGTCATAGTTCAGCCGAACAATTTAGGAGTTTAGCGGAACTATTGAATTTAGTTTGGCCGAACTTCATTTTCCATCTACATTGACGGCATACTGACAGCAAGGGTGAATATATTTTTTTCCTGAGTTTGGAAAACTGGCAAACAAAGATCGACCGAACTAGAAGTTCGGCTAAACTTTTAGTTCGGCTGAACTATTATTTTATAAAAATATCGCCCATAACCTTTTCCGGGTTTCTGTTCCCATTTACCGCGCGCTCGTTTCTATCCAGCATTCTCCCATGAGCTCGTATTTGTCTAGCATTCTCGCATGCTCACTTCTATCCAGCATTCGCGCGTGCTCACTTTTGTCCAGCATTCTCGCGTGCATTAAGCTCAAGGAGGTAAGATACCAAATTTTAAATTTTTGTAAGTTTTTTTGTTGTTGTTGTTTTTAATTTGGTTTTAATTTCTGTTGGTTTTTTAATTTGGTTTTAATTTCTGTTGATTTTCTAATTTCTGTTGATTTTTTTGTTGCAGAGGTCTTCCACGACGTCTTCAGCATCCTCTACTGTGACTTCAGTGTCCTCTGCAACGACTTTAGCGTCTCCATCGTCTTCAGCATCTTCAACGTCTAGGTACGTTTAACATTGATTGTTTTTCAGTAGGGAATTTATGAATGAGAGAGGCTCTGTCTCTCCTTTTTTTGGCCATGTCTCTGCTTTTTTTGCTTGTCTCTATTAATTAGATATGAAAATTTATAATACTACTATGTATATTTGAGAATATTTTGGAACATGTTTATATAAATTGTATATACACATGTACTTTTTTTGGCTGTATCTTCTTTTTTCGGCTCTTTCTCTACTATTTTTGGTTTTGTCTCTGCTATTTTTGGCTCTGTATCTACTATTTTTGGCTCTGTCTATGCTATTTTTGGCTCTCTCTCTACTTTTTTTGGCTCTGTCTGCTTTTTTTGGCTCTATCTCTGCTTTTTTTGGCTCTATCTCTGCTTTTTTTGGCTCTCTGCTTTTTTAGGCTCTGTCTCTATTAATTAGATATGAAAAATTATAATACTACTGTGTACATTTGAGAATATTTTGGAACATGTTTATATAAATTATATGTGTGTGTGTGTGTTTTGGCGTTGTCTCTTCTTTCTTTGGCACTGTCTCTACTTTTTTAGCACTGTCTCTACTTTTTTTGGCACTTTCTGCTTTTTTCGGTGCTGTCTCTGCTTTTTTGGGCGTTGTCTGTGCTTTTTTTTGGCTCTGTCTCTATTAAATAGATATGAAAATTTATAATACTACTGTGTACATTTGAGAATATTTTGGAACATGTTTATATAAATTATATATACATATGTACTTTATATATACATATGTTCTTTATAAATATTTTGGAACATGTTTGTTGTGTGAGGAAGTGGTACTTTATGATGATATGTTTAGTGATTTAAGGAAGTAGAATATTTTATTTTTGAAATTATTGTTACACTTGTATTGAAACACTTAATAGATATTTAGGTTCATTGAAATTTACCATAATATCTTGTAGAGCCCATTTCAGCCAAAACACTGGAAAAGAAGTAACTACTATGCATTCCACTTATACTCTAGATAGAGAAAGTAATGACTCTTTCTTGCTTAACCATTAAACTAAAGACTCTTCCTAAGTAGAATTATACATTGTCCACTTGTACTTTTCATGTCATCCACACAAGCCTCTAGTTGAATCTCTATATGTTTTCAATGTAAATTTCTCACCTTTTGGGTACTAGAGTCCACTGTTTGTAGTCTCTTTCAAGTATCTTAATATTTGTTTGTTGGTAATAGATGAATTTCTTACCTTTTGGGTACTATAGTCCATTTTTTGTAGTCTCTTTCAAGTATCTTCATATCTGTTTGTTGGTGTTTGTTGGTAATAGATGACTCTGTTTAGTTGTTGATTGAAATATTCCAACTAATATAAACTCCAAAATTATATATAGTCTTTAAACCTTGTTATGTATATAAAGCTTCCTATCATATATATGTAAAGGTTATGATCAACATATCACCTCATTCATCATCCATCATCTGCACATAACTTGCATCCAATTGATATGGAGATTCACTTAGGTCATTCATCATCAATCATCTGCACATAACTTGAATTCCAAAATTATATCTAGTCTAAACCTTGTTACGTATATCAAGATTCCTACCATATAGATGTAAAGGTTATTATCAACATCACCTCATTCATCATCCATCATCTGCACATAAATTGCATCCAATTGATATGGAGATTCACTTAGGTCATTCATCATCCATCATCTACACATAACTTGAATTCCAAAATTATATCTAGTCTAAACCTTATTATGTATATCAAGCTTCCTATCATATAGATGTAAAGGTTATGATCAACATCACCTCATTCATCATCCATCATCTGCACATAACTTGTATCCAATTGATATGGAGATTCACTTAGGTCATTCATCATCCAGCATTTCCACATAACTTTCATGTTATGTGCATCCAATTGATATTCAAAAAGTATATAGTATTTAGAAGAAAAAAGTAATTTGACACAAAGCATAGGTTTTAACCAATTAAATAGTTTTTCAGTTTCATATCCATGGTCTCAAAAAATGAGAGAGAAAAAACGTTTTATATTCAACATGTAAAACACAAATTAGCCACAAAAGTTTCCCATTGAAACCGAAAGTGATTTGATACAAAACATAGGTTTTAACCTAATCTAGTAAATGCCCCTACATTCAATTTCTAGAATATATCTAATTAGAAGTTTTTCATTTTCATATCCATGGTAGTTCTATAGACAGAGTTTGTAAAGGGCCAGGTAGCCTCTAGATATCATCTTTTATGAAAGGTGACATATCTAGTAAATTCCCCTATAGTCAATCTCTGGAATAGATCTAAATGCCCCTACAGTAAATGCCCCTACAATCACATGTATCTAGTATTTAGAAACAAAAAGTAATCTGATACAAAACATAGGTTTTAACCAAGTATATAGTTTTTCATTTTCATATCCATAGTCTCAAATAATGAGAGAGAAAAAACCTTTTATATTCAATGTATGTACAACACAAAGTAGCCATATCTCTAGAATAGATCTAAATAGAAGTTTTTCATTTTCATATCCATGGTCTCAAACAAAGAGAGAGAGAGAAAAACCTTTTATATTCAACATGTAATACACAAATTAGCCATAAAAGTTTCCCATTGAAACCATAAGTGATTTGATACAAAACATAGATTTTAACCTAAGAGTAAATGCCCCTACATATAGAAGTTTTTCATTTTCATATCCATGGTCTCAAACAATGAGAGAAAAAATATTTTATATTCAATGTATGTAAAACACAAATTAGCCATATCTCTAGAATAGATCTAAATAGAAGTTTTTCATTTTCATATCCATGGTCTCAAACAATGAGAGAGAAAAAAACCTTTTATATTCAACATGTAAAACACAAATTAGCCATAAAAGTTTCTCATTGAAACCATAAGTGATTTGATAGAAAACATAGGTTTTAACCGAAGAGTAAATGCCCCTACATATAGACATTTTTCATTTTCATATCCATGGTCTCAAACAATGAGAGAAAAAACATTTTATATTCAATATATGTAAAACACAAATTAGCCATATCTCTAGAATAGATCTAAATATAAGTTTTTTATTTTCATATCCATGGTCTCAAACAATGAAAGAGAAAAAAAAACTTTTATATTCAACATGTAAAACACAAATTAGCCATAAAATTTTCCCATTGAAACCATAAGTGATTTGATACAAAACATAGGTTTAAATAACCTAAGAGTAAATGCCCCTACGAGTCAATCAATCTATTGAATAGTTTTAAATAGAATTTTTTCATTTTCAGATCCATGGACTCAAACAATGAGAGGAAAAACCTTTTATATTCAATGTACATGTAAAACACAAATTACCCATATCTCTAGAATAGATCTAAATAGAAGTTTTTCATTTTCATATCCATGGTCTCAAATAATGAGAGAGAAAAAAACATTTTATGTTCAACATGTAAAACACTTGAATTAGCCATAAAAGTGTCGCATTGAAACCATAAGTGATTTGATACAAAACATAGGTTTTGACCTAAGAGTAAATGCCCCTACAAGTTATTAAACATGTAAAATGCTTGAATTAGCCATAAAAGTTTCCCATTGAAACCATAAGTGATTTGATACAAAACATGGTTTTAACCTAAGAGTAAATTCCCCTACAAGTCAATCAACCTCTTGAATAGTTTTAAATATAGAAGTTTTTCATTTTCATATCCATGGACTCAAACAATGATAGAAAAAACCTTTTATATTCAATGTGCATATAACTTATTTAGAAACAAAAAGTAATTTAATACAAAACATAGGTTTTAACCAACTATATAGTTTTTAATTTTCATATCCATGGTCTCAAACAATGAGAGAGAGAAAAAATTTTATATTCAACATGTAAAACACATATTAGCGATAAAAGTTTCCCATTGAAACCACAAGTTATTTGATACAAAACATAGGTTTTAACCTAAGAGTAAATGCCCCTACAAGTCAATCAATCTCTCAAATAGTTTTAAATATCTAGAAGTTTTTCATTTTCATATCCATGGTCTCAAACAATGAGAGAAAAAACCTTTTATATTCAATGTATGTAAAAAACAAACTAGCCATATCTCTAGAATAGATCTAAATAGAAATTTTTCATTTTCATATACATGGTCTCAAACAATGAGAGAGAAAAAAAACCTTTTATATTCAACATGTAAAACACTTGAATTAGCCATAAAAGTTTCTCATTGAAACCATAAGTGATTTGATACAAAACATAGGTTTTAACCTAAGAGTAAATGCCCCTACAAGTCAATCAATCTCTCGAATAGTTTTAAATATCTAGAATTTTTTCATTTTCATATCCATGGTCTCAAACAATGAGAGACAAAACCTTTTATATTCAATGTATGTAAAACACAAATTATCCATATCTCTAGAATAGATCTAAATAGAAGTTTCTCATTTTCATATCCATGGTCTCAAACAATGAGAGAGAAAAAAACCTTTTATATTCAACATGTAAAACACTTGAATTAGCCATAAAAGTTTCCCATTGAAACCATAAGTGATTTGATACAAAACATAGGTTTAAATAACCTAAGAGTAAATTCCCCTACAATTCAATCAATCTCTTGAATAGTTTTAAATAGACGTTTTTCATTTTCATATCCATGGACCCAAACAATGAGAGAAAAAACCTTTTATATTCAATGTACATGTAAAACACAAATTAGCCATATCTATAGAATAGATCTAAATAGAAGTTTTTCATTCTCATATCCATGGTCTCAAACAATGAGAGAGAAAAAAACCTTTTATATTCAACATGTAAAACACTTGAATTAGCCATAGAAGTTTCCCATTGAAACCATAAGTGATTTGATACAAAACATAGGTTTTAACCTAAGAGTCAATGTATGTAAAACACAAATTAGCCATAGCTCTAAAGAAAAGATCTAAATAGAAGTTCTTTATTTTCATATCCATGGTCTCAAACAATGAGAGAGAAAAAAACCTCTTATATTCAACATGTATATAACTTATTTAGAAACAAAAAGTAATTTAATACAAAACATAGGTTTTAACCAATTATATAGTTTTTCATTTTCATATCCATGGTCTCAAACAATGAGAGAGAAAAAAAATTATATATTCAACATGTAAAAAAAAAAATTAGCCATAAAAGTTTCCCATTGAAACCAAAAGTATTTTGATACAAAACATATAGGTTTTAAAACCTAATCTAGTAAATGCCCCTACATTCAATATTTAGAATAGATCTAATTAGAAGTTTTTCATTTTCATATCCATGGTAGTTCTATAGGCAGAGTCTGTAAAGGGCCAGGTGGCCTTTGGATCTCATCTTTTATGAAAGGTGACATATCTAGTAAATGCCCCTATAGTCAATCTATAGAATAGATATAAATGCCCCTACATTAAATGCCCCTACAATCAACATGTATATAGTATTTAGAAACAAAAAGTAATTTGATACAAAACATAGTTTTTAACCAAGTATATAGTTTCTCATTTTCATGTCCATGGTTTCAAACAATGAGAGAGAAAAAACCTTTTATATTCAACATGTAAAACACAAATTAGCCATAAAAGTTTCCCATTGAAACCAAAAGTTATTTGATACAAAACATATAGGTTTTAAAACCTAATCTAGTAAATTCCCCTACGTTCAATATTCAGAATAGATCTAATTAGAAGTTTTTCATTTTCATATCCATGGTAGTTCTATAGGCAGAGTCTATAAAGGGCCGGGTAGCCTCTGGATCTCATCTTTTATGAAAGGCAACATATCTAGTAAATGCCCCTACAGTCAATCTCTGGAATAAATCTAAATTCCCCTACAGTAAATGCCCCTATAGTCAAAATGTATATAGTATTTAGAAACAAAAAGTAATTTGATACAAAACATAGTTTTTAACCAAGTATATATTTTTTTATTTTCATATCCATGGTCTCAAACAATGAGAGAGAAAAAACCTTTTATATTCAACATGTAAAACACAAATTAGCCATAAAAGTTTCCCATTGAAACCAAAAGTGATTTGATACAAAACATATAGGTTTTAAAACCTAATCTAGTAAATTCCCCTATATTCAATCTTTAGAATAGATCTAATTAAAAGTTTTTCATTCTCTTATCCATGGTAGTTCTATAGGCAGAGTCTATAAAGGTCCAGGTAGCCTCTGGATCTCATCTTTTATGAAAGGTGACATATCTAGTAAATTCCCCTATAGTCAATCTCTGAAATAGATCTAAATTCCCCTACAGTCAACATGTATATAGTATTTAGAAACAAAAAGTATTTTGATACAAAACATAGTTTTTAACCAAGTATATAGTTTTTCATTTTCATATCGATGGTCTCAAACAATGAGAGAGAAAAAACCTTTTATATTCGACAAGTAAAACACAAATTAGCCATAAAAGTTTCCCACTGAAACCAAAATTGATTTGATACAAAAGATAGGTTTTAAAACCTAATCTAGTAAATGCCCCTACATTCAATCTTTAGAATAGATCTAATTAGAAGTTTTTCATTTTCATATCCATGATAGTTATATAGGCAGAGTCTGTAAAGGGCCAGGTAGCCTCTGGATCTCATCTTTTATGAAAGGTAACATATCTAGTAAATGCCCCTATAGTCAATCTCTAGAATAGATCTAAATATAAGTTTTTCATTTCTCCCATGAATTTGCAATAAATGTCAATTTAATATATATATTTTTATTGAATTTGTTTTTTTAGGGATAAGAAAACCATTAAATATGGTTGAAAAATGGAAATTATGCATAGAAGTTTCTTGCTATCCCAATCCATGGAATGCAATGATTACATATGTGCTTTCCAATATTGCAACTAACAAAGCCATCCAAAGGAAAATGAATATACCAGGAAGAACAACAAACAACAAGTCATATTATATTGGATTGATAGAAGGCTTGGGAACAACGATGGAGTATGGATCAAATGGAATTGTAGTTTTCACCAATTCTGAACTTGTGTGCAACCAGATGAATGATGTATACCAAATTAATAAGGAGAGGCTAAAAGAACTGCATGGAATAGCAAACAATATTGTTAGCCAATTTCAATTTTTTAGTATAAGGCATTGTACAAATGTGAATAAGATGTCTGCTGATTTATTGTGTGGGGCAATGCAAATTTAGGATTCTTCTATCAAAGATGAATTAGAATTATACGGGGCAATTCCAATGCCATTGCAAGATTCATCTCTCACAGATGAATTAGTTTTAAGACACTGTTCTTCAAAAATTCAAGATTCATCTCTTAAAGATGAATTAGTGTTGAGATGCTCTCCTTCAAAATTTATTCATCGACATTGTAACATATCTTGGATATGTGTGTGTTGTGTACTTATAAATGTGTCCTTTTTAATGACCATGTGATTTTTTCAATTATATACCAAGTGTGCTCCCACCACACCATGTAAAGTGCAACTTGGTGAACTTCACATTTTTATGAAATTAAAATGTGGGGAATTCAACAAATTTTTGTTTAAATGGAGTTTCACTTCTTTTTTAATGACAATGTGTTTTTTTCAATTTTATACCAAGTGTGCTCTCACCATGTAAAACACAATTTGTTGAAATTATCATTTTTATAACTTTTCTTTTGCTTAAATTGAGTTTCACACATAAATTAGTATTTTGAAAGTTGTGTTTTACATAATTTGTTTACACTAAATTAAAAATTAATTTTCTAAACTTTATCTTGAATTTAATTTAAATTAGTTATTTAAAAAATTAATTGTAAATGTCCACCGTAGATATATATATCATGGAGGATGAACGACGAAGATCAACATAATTCCATATCTCTACGAGAGGGGAGGATTAGGGATCGGGATCGAGAGTTGTTTGTAATATTCCTTTTTCAGGAGCATTGTCAAATG